>BQNB010038962.1:0-27221 GCA_026074375.1 Tanacetum coccineum | reverse complement strand
CACTTTTAGCCCCTGTGATTATCATTTTCGATTTTGAAATTTGTTTTTCAATTTTCACAAACTTCCTCTTGAATAATGAATCTTTTCAAACCCTCCCCCCCTTGAAATAAAATCATGTAAAGTACTTAGTCCGAAAATAAAAATTATTAAATAAAAACTCCCCCTTGAAATTATAACATTTTTCAAATTTAGTATTTGTGAGAGATCATTATTTTTATTTTATTTCCAAAATGATGTATGTGAATGGAAAATTTTAAGAACTCCCCCTTAGATCATGTGATCTTATTTAAATTATGTTTTTTTTTTTTTTATGAAAAATATGTCAATTTTTTTTTGATATTTTAAAATTTTTAAATTTTTTCTTTTGTTTTTGAAAATTTATTTACATGTTTTTTATGTATGATCTTTTCAAGAAGATAACTTTGTCAGGCTTTCCAACTGAGTTGGAGTCATACATCTCATACCAATGCGATGAACTAGATACTCAAAGCATTCTTTTGGAAGCGCCTTAGTAAATAGATCCGCAAGTTGGTATTTTGTCCCGACAAAGTAAATTTCCACAGTACCCTTCTCAACATGTTCTTTAATAAAATGATACCGGATGTCAATGTGCTTAGTCTTAGAATGTTGGACCGGATTGCATGAAATAGCAATGGCACTCTTGGAGTCACAGTACATCGGAATCCGATTGTACTTATATCCATAGTCAAGCAGTTGAGTACGCATCCAAATTACTTGTGCACATCATGCAGACAAGGAAACATATTCAGCCTCAGCAGTAGACATCGCAGTACAATCTGTTTCTTTGGAACTCCAACTTATTGAAGCTTTCCACCTTAGAACTTGCAAATTCCACCGGATGTGCATTTTACAATCAACTTTACATCCTGCATGGCCGCATCTGAATATGCAATTAGTTTCCCAATCCGGAATCCCGTCGAAATACTATAGTCCCAAGTTATAGGACTGTCTTAGGTACCAGAAAGATCTCGTTTAACCTCATTGAGGTTTTTGAACCGTAGGACGAGCGTGATAATAGAGCACATACAAAAGTAGCCAAAAGCAATGTCCTGGACGAGCTGGTTGTTAGATACTATAAAGCCTTCCTATCATGCGACGTATAAGTCATTTTGATCAGTAGGAGTTGCCTGTAAAGCACATTCAGAACTCATCAGTTGCCATAGGTGTGCTCCATTAAAGACACACCCATCAGACCATGATTTCTTTAACAATTCAATCGCGTATTGTGACTGCTTTTATATAATAGGCCACAGTGAGATTGATGAACTATAAGTCCAGAAAGAACTTTAGTCACCCATCTTGACATTCAAAATAACTTTTCATTAGGTTTGCAAAACGTTTTGAAAAATCTGGATTTGTTGAACCAAAAATAATGTCGTCAACATATACTTGAACAAGTAATATGTCTCCCCCGTGACGTAGAGATAATCGAAACCAATATATTTCATTGAGATTGATATCACAAATGAATATTAATTTATAAGGCTCTCATAATCAAAGTATTCAGTACAGTCATAATTGAGAAAATACAAAAGATGAACGGTTTGAGAGGTTTAGATATATGGATAGTCACAATCATAATTATTCATAACATTCCCCTCTTGGCTATCCATCATTTGTTCTCAATACGCTTATATATGTTGCCTCGTTAAAAACCTTTGGAAAACCATGTGGGACAAAACCATAACTAAGGAAAAAAGAGTGCAACACGTATATTCTCCCTCTCATGATTAGATCACTTAAGTTCATTGAGTCTTTGCATTCCAATGACGTGAACCAACATTTTAAATGTTGTAGTAGAAAGTGCGTTTGTAGATAAGTCTTGAACAAACTTTATGAACAATAATGTCGTCACTCTTCTGCAAGTCATGGGTGAAAAGGAACTTCAGTAGAATATGCTTGGTTCTTTCACCTTTGAAGTATCCCCTAGCCTGAAGAAATCCCACATAATTCAAATATGTTGTATCACACTTCTCAACCAAATGCATTCCCGACTTGCTTCATGGATAGTCAAGATCTCTACGTGATTTGATGAAGTGACACTCATTATTTGCTCTACGGAACGCCATGAATTGGCAGTATTAGAACTTGTGAATACATATCCAGTTTAGGACCGACCGGTATGAGGATCAGACATATATCATGCATTTGAAAAACCAACTAGATTTCTTCTGGATGGGTTAGTATAATAAAAACTCATATCTTTTGTACCTTGAACATATCGAAATATTTGTATCGCCCCATTCTAATGTCTCTGTGGAAAACTAGAAGGGGGTTGAATAGTTTTCTACCACCTTTTCAAATTTGTTTTGATCTTATGTGAAGTTTGTACGATATTGACGTTTGAGAATAGAAATAAGACAAGTAAAAGTAAAGTTTGAAAGAGATAACCGAGACACAAGTATTTATAGTGGTTCGGCTACAAGGACACCTTCCTTGCCCTACTTCACTCCTCGAGTCACCTAATCGAGAGTTTATAAACACTAGTCACCAATCTCCTTTAACCGGCGGAGAAGCCTCACAACGTTGCTTACACCTTTTAACGATACAAAGCTAGATATCGGATTCTTCACTCGGTAGAATCAACCCAACAACACTACTCTAGTTTTACAATGATGGAGAATACAACTACAACTACTAAATGATATACAAGATTCAGCGAGGTGAACTTGAAGATGCTATTGAGATGCGAGACAAGATTCTTGGAACTTGATCGTCTCGAAGGGGTGTTTGGCAATTTCTTGTTTGAAGAGAATTACCTACAAAATGCTAAATAAAACTATGGAAGAATAGAGAGAATGATCAGTAGATAAGAGAGTTTTTAGTTAGAAAGGTGTGAATAAACAAGAGAAATGGCTTGGTATTTATAGCCATAAAATTTACTGTAGGCCGGTTCTGCCGGTTCTGTTGCAGAACAGAACCGACCTTTATATCGAAGGGAACTGGCACACAGTAACCTAATCCGAATTTTGATTTGGAAAATCTTGAGAGATCATGTGTAATCTTGTAAGATTACCTTAAGATATGCTGCAAATGATGATGCTATTTATAATGCAAATATTACTTCACTTGTTTTGTATGAAATTTAAAGTGATGCTTAAAAATGGAAAATAAATGTTTAAGACGTTTTTACTTTCATAGAGATTTTACTAAATGTTATCAATAAAACATGAAAAGATCGTACAATAAAATAAACGTTTTTATGGATTTATTTGTATTAACAATCTCTCCCTTTTTGTTGATGACAAAACTAAAATCTTTATGGAAGTAAATTAGTTTAAAATGGATTTATTTTGAGTGTTTGGGTTCATTTTACTTCCCTTCTCCCATTTTACTTCCCTTCTCCCCCTTTTTGTCGAAACAAAAAGGTGCTAAGACCAAGAAAAGGTTTCTAAAAACAAATTTATAAGTGAACATATGGAAAGGTTTTATGCTCCCCCTTGTTTTAGGATCCTCAATATTGAGAATGAGCTGCAAACAAAAAGTTAGATACAAAGAGATATGGTCCCCCTTGCTATAGGAGTACATACAAAAGAAAGGTTAGAAGCCAAGAAATAAAAATTTCTTCTGTAGAACAGTCGTTACCGGTTCTGTTCTATGAATTGAACCGGCTTCATAGCCCAAGGGAACCGGCTGACGTGAAAAGTCAAAACCTTGTACCTTTTTCCGAAATAATATAACAAAATGCAATTTTCAAAGAACACAATAATAGAAATATCATAACTTGATTGATTACAACATTTATTGATCATAATATTAAGAAGATAAGAGATTCTTAATGAAATATGATTTTATTTTAGTTCTAATCTCCTAGTCTATAAATGGTGCGAGAGAACATTGAGATGATCTAGAATGATTGAGAATGTACTGCATCTCATCCCGGAGATTGTTAACAATAACTTATGTTCTTTGACAATGGTCACAAAACATTTCATGAGTTAGCAAGGGAAAAGGATTGTTTGGTCTTAATGATAGAAGAGGTGGGAAGGTGGAAGTTGGGTTTGATAATTTTAGAGGAGGATGAGAAAAAGTTGGAAATTGTGGTGGCAATGGTGGGAGAGGAAGTTCCATATTCATAAGAGGCGGGGGTTCATTAGCCATATGCTCAATAGAGTCAAAGGATGGTCTAGGAGGTGAAGGGTTGGTTGTTGTTGGTGGAAGGTCTTCTAGCGTGTCGAAGAGAGCTTGGGAGAGGTGGGAGGAGTGGAAAACAAGAGTTCGATGGGATCGATGTTGATGGCCAAAGGTGAGGAGTGTTTGGATGGTTGGGTTGGAGCCGGTAGAGGAGAAGTCAAAGGTGGTGTTGACTTTGGAGTAACTAAGAGTTTGGTAGGTGAGATCCCCATAGAGAATACGGGAGAGAGTGGTGGTGAATAACTTGGAGTTGATGGATGGGCCGTTTGATAGTCGGTGGGTGGTGATAGGGGATTAAAAGGAGGGGATATCGGACGAGGGTTAGAGAAGCAACAAGGACGGACACTCATCCTAGCGGTGCGCTTAAAGTTAAGTTTCTTATCTTTAGGCATATTCTTTGATCTTTAGACAAGATAACTAGTGTTTGGATCAACCATTTTATAAAAAAAATTTGTTAGATTTTAATGCATTGCTTGATATTTTGGAGAAGATCTAATCATTGGATTTGCCTAAGGTCAACTTCTAAACACCTAGGACAGATAGGTTAGATTTGGAGGGAATTTGTTGAGGTAGAAGTTTGAAATTCGTATTTAAACCAACTGCTGTACAGTGTTGTCGATTCTGTTTGCAGAACAGAACCGGCTTTGGAAAGCCAATGGAACCGGCAACTGTAGCAGCAAAAAAAAATTCTACTGTGGGCCTATATGAACCAATGTTGGAGGTATGGTTATCTCGACTCTAAAGAAAAAGAAAAAAATATTTATATATACGTATACATGAGATAACCCAAAGTCTCCTTGATTTGATGTGGCTACAATTGAACGTGTTTGAAATGACATATTGATCATGTGTTCCATTATAGACGTTCAAGAGACATATGTGATGCGAAAAAATGTTTTTTTGTATTAATCAATGCAGAAATTTTATTTTAAAATATCCTATTTGTGAGAATTGATTTTTGGAAAAGAAATTCATTTGGGTTTTATTTAAATGTGATTACATATAGTATATCCATAATGCATATGAAAACTTCCTGAATGTTTTTTTTTGAGTAAAAAGATTCCTAGACTCAGAGAGATAAAGAAAGAGAGAAAGAGTATACCTTTTAGGTGTTAGGTTCCATGAGACCGAGTCCTAGTCTAAGTAGATTAAAGGGTTCTCTTTTGAGTGGTTTGATTAGAATATCGGCAATGTTGTCTTCGGAGGAGACTTTCTTCATTGAGATGTTCCCCTTTTAAACATTGTCACGAAGTAAATGGTGACGGATTTCTATATGTTTTGTTCGAGAATGAAGAATAGGGTTTTTGCTAAGATCAATGGCACCTTTATTGACACAAAGAATGGGTATATTGTCTAGGTTTATATCATAGTCTATAAGAGTTTGTTTCATCCATAAGGCTTGTTGGCAAGCTTTTTCGACTGAAACAAATTCGGCTTCGGTGGTAGAGATGGCTAAAGCAGTTTGTTTCTTGGAAAACCACGATGTGAGACAACATCCCATGAATGTACACACGTCGCTTGTGCTTTTGCGACCGACATAGTCTCTCGCATGATCGGAGTCGGCATAAACAATGGTTTCCTTTGGGATACCATAATCCTAGGTGAGAGGTTCCTTTAATATATATAAATATTCTTTTTACCGCTTTAAGGTGGGAAGTTTTTGGAGCTTCTCGAAAACGGGCGCATAGACAAACACTAAACATGATGTTCGGTCGACTAGCCGTTAGGTAGAGAAGGCTACTAATCATGCCATGATATTTACTGTCGTCAATGGGTTCACCGTCTTCATCTCGAGTAAGTTTGGTTTCAGATGCCATAGAAGTTTTGATAGGCTTGAAGTCTTCGAGACCGAATTTCTTTAGCATTTCTTTGACATATTTTGATTGGTTAAAAAAGATTCCGTCTTCTAGTTGTTTGATTTGTAGACCAAGGAAGAAATTCAATTCACCCATCATGCTCATCTCAAACTCGTCGTGCATGATTTTTGAAAAATCATTGCAAAGAGCTTGACAAGTTGAGCCAAAAATGTTGTCGACCACATAGATTTGAACGATGATGATATGTGATTTTATTTTCTTAGTAAATAGAGTGTTATCTACGAATCCCATGGTGTAATTATGGTTGATGAGGAAGGCCTTAAGTCTATCTTACCAAGCTTTGGGTGCTTGTTTAAGACCATAAAAAGCTTTTTTGAGTTTAAATACATGGTTAGGTTTTTCACAATCAATGAACCTGGGAGGTTGAGCAACAAAGACTTCTTCATTTATAAAACCATTTAGAAAAGCACTTTTGACATCCATTTGATAAAGCTTGAAGTCATGTGCATAAGCATATGCAAGAAGGATTCTTATAGATTCTAATCTTGCTACGGGAGCATAGGTTTCAATGAAATCTATTCCTTCTTGTTGATTGTATCATTGAGCAACAAGTCTAGCTTTATTCCTTGATACAATACCGTTTTCATCTAGCTTGTTTTTAAAGACCCATTTAGTTCTTATGATAGTTTGGTTTTCAGGAGGAGGGAAGAGACTCCAAACTTTGTTTATTTTAAATTGGTTTAGTTCTTCTTGCATAGCCATAGTCCAACTTTCGTCTTGAATGCCTTCTTTTATGTTTTTGGGTTCAACGGATGATACAAAACAAAATAAGTTACTTTGACTTTGAACTTGAGATCTTAATGTTCTTTCATTTAGACTACCTATAACGGTTTCTAAGGGTTGATCTTTAGATTCCTTAATGTTTGGGATTTCCTTGTTTAATGGTTCATTTTCCTTGATTTCTAAGTCTTTTTCTTGTCTTTCTATATTTTCATTTTCAAGGATATCATCATCTTCTAAAGGTGGTGTCGTAGGAGGGGACTTTCGTCGAATTTCACATTTAGAGATTCTTCGACCCTCATGGTTTCTCTATTGAGAACAACATAAGCTTTACTATTAGGTGAGTAACCGAGGAATATGCCTTCGGTGGACTTAGGGTCAAACTTAGTGAGATAGTCTTTAGTACTAATAATAAAGCATTTGCTACCAAAGACTTTGAAATATTCTAAGGAGGGTTTTTTCCCTTTGAAAAGCTCATAAGGAGTCTTTCCTAGAAAAGGTCTAATAAGAATCCTATTTAAGATATAAGTGGAGGTGTCAACGGCATTCCACCAAAAATTTTAAGGAATAGATTATTCATTAAGCATTGTTCTAGTCATTTCTTGCAAAGTCCGGTTTTTACGTTCTACTACCCTATTTGATTGTGGAGTACGTGGAGCCGAAAAGTTATGAGTGATACCATTAGCATCACAAAAGGCTCCAAATTGTACTTCGTTATCAAATTCCTGACCATGATCCGTGTGTATAGATATAATGAGGCAACCTTTTTGAGTTTGAATTCTTTTACTTAAAATTTCAAAGTGGTCAAAAGCTTTATTTTTGTGTTTTAAAAATCTTGTCCATGTATATCTTGAGTAGTCGTCGACTATGACCAAAGTGTAGAAGTTTCCTCCGTAGCTTTGGATGGCCGATGGACCAAACAAGTCATGTTCAAATGTTCTAGACATTTAGTGGTTGAAATCATATTTTTAGGTTTATAACTTGTGTGTATTTGTTTTCCAATATTACAAGCATTGCAAAAATGACTTTCAAATTTTAGTTTAGGCAAATTCCTTACAAGCTTTTTAGATGATAGCGATTGTATAAGTCGCATATTGGCATGACCTAATCTTCGATTCCATAAGGTCGAAGTATCATCTATTGAGGTTAAGCAAAGACTATCTTTTGGAGAGTTTCCCATTTTCATTATGTAAAGACCATTTTTCCTAATTCCCCTTCCTATGGTAATGTCGTTTTTAATGATTTTGCTACCAGTTTCACTAAATAGTACTTTGCATTTTTATCGCAAATTTGCCCTATACTAAGTAGATTAAATCCTAAATTTTCTACATGACTTACGTCATAAATGGTGAGAGAGTTATAAGTGATTGTACCTTTTCTGACGATCTTGCTTTTCGTGTTTCCACCGAATACTACATTACCTCCGTCTATAGTCTTATAGGGTGAGAAGAGATCTTTGTTACCCGTCATGTGTCTTGAGCAACCACTATCCTTGATCCATTCATCTGGTTCTAACTTAACTTTTAGATGTACCTATAATCACAAGGTAACTCAAGCATTTGGCCCCTAATATCTCATGGGTCCATTAGAGTTATGCATACCATTTGGTTGACCTATGTAAGGAAACGGAGGACAAGGACCCCATTGGTTGAACATAGGAGGTTAGAACTGATATTCTTGTTGTGTTTCATAGTACAACTAACTTGATGATAGTTACTTTTAGAATATAGAGTGTTGGAGTTCCTTTGAGGCGTTCTAGGGTGTGTTTGGATTTTACTCTTTCCAAGCCCTTGCCCAAGTTTTAGGATTGGTGGTTGTTTGACACTTTTAGAGATGTTAATAGAGGATTTTCTAGTTATTAACACATAGTCGTTTTTCTTTACAATGTTATTTCCTAAGTTCTTTGCATTTTCCATTTTTGCTGTAGAGAGCTGGTTCTGTTCGTTAGAACTAGTCGATTCTCTTGCAAAGGGAACCGGCCATGCCGGTTCTACATAGGGCATTTCGGCATTTTTAGGGCCTAACTTTTTTGGTTTCGTGTTGCTAGTAGAAGCTATGTCATCTGTGTATCCTATTCCATGTTTATCTTTAGGTGGTTTTTGCATTTCAAGCATTTTTTGCAAGGATGAACTACTATTTTCGAAGCTAGCTAGTTTTAGAGCTAGTATCCTATTCCTTTTTTAGTTCTTCATTTTTCGCCTTTAGTTGTTTGTTTTTGTTAATGATCCTAAGACTAATTTTGCATAGTTTATCATAATTTTGCCATGATTCATTATCTAAAGACGAACTACTATAGCAGGGAGTGTCGGATAATACCTCATTATCGTCAATAGCCATGAGATATATTTCTTCCTTCTTAGAGTCATCTTCACTATCGCTCCAACATCCAACAACGAGCGCCTTTTGATCATTGATGGAGTGTTTGGGACAATCACTAATGAAGTGATTTGGATCACTACACTTGAAGCATCTTCGATCATCTTTTTCCTTTGTGTCTTCCTTTGCTTTCCAGAAGTTCCTTTTGTCATCATGAGGTTAGCGAACAAACTTCCCTCTTCTTCTAAAGAATTTTTTGAAATCTCTTACCGCCGTGGCATATTCTTCATCATTGCTATCTGAAGAGGTTGCTTCCTCTTCACTTAGGACTTTTCTTGCTTTGAGAGCAGGTGATTTATACTTTTCTTTCTTGTTCCTAAAGGTCTCCAAGGCCTTTTCAAGTACTACCTCATAGACTTTTAGAATGCCTATAAGTTCATCTAGAGGTAGAGTTGATAAGTCCTTGGATTCCTCTATTGCCGTGACCTTCGGGCGCCATTTAGTGGGAAGAGCCCTTAAGAATTTCCTGACATGATTACGACTTGAAAAAGATTCATCAAGTGCTTTTAGTGATGTAATAATAGTATTAAATCTAGCAAAAGCACAATCGATGGTTTCATCATCCGAGATGATGAATTCTTCATATTTTTGAACAAATAGGTCTATTTTATTATCCTTAACTTGTTTGTTACCTTGATGGGTAATCATTAAGGAATTCCAAATATCCTTAGCCGTATCACACATGAAAATCCTTTCATATTATTTTTTCGGTAAAGCATTGTATAAAACCATTTTTGCTTCATCATTTTTGGAAATCATTTTCTTATGGTTTTCATCAAATTTTTCATAAGTGATAACTACATCTTTACCATCTTTGTCTTTGATGGTAGGTTTGTAGTTACCATAAACTATAATATACCAAAGATCAATATCTTTAGACTTCACATAAGTTTCAAAGCGGTTTTTCCAATATATAAAACAATTAGCCTCAAAGAGAGGTGGTCGTTGCATAGACTTACCTTCTTTGTAGTTTTCCAAATCCATAATCGTTTTAAAGTTTTAAAATACAATATATTTTAAAAAGCTTTGGTAACCTTGCTCTTGATACCAATTGTGGAAAACTAGAAGGGGGGTTGAATAGTTTTCTACCACTTTTTCAAATTTGTTTTGATCTTATGTGAAGTTTGTACGATATTGACGTTTGAGAATAGAAATATAACAAGTAAAAGTAAAGTTAGAAAGAGATAACCGAGATACAAGTATTTATAGTGGTTCGGCTACAAGGATACCTTCCTTGCCCTACTCCACTCCATGAGTCACCTACTCGAGAGTTTGTAAACACTAGTCACCAATCTTCTTTATCCGGTAAAGAAGCCTCACAACGTTGCTTACACCTTTTAACGGTACAAAGCAAGATACCAGATTCTTCACTCGGTAGAATCAACCAACCAACAACACTAATCTAGTTTTACAATGATGAAGAATACTACTACAACTACTAAATGATATACAAGATTCATCAAAGTAAACTTGAAGATGCTATTTGAGATGCGAAGCAATATTCTTAGAACTTGATCGTCTCGAAAGTGTGTTTGACAATTTCTTGTTTGAAGAGAATTACCTACAAAATGCTAAATGAAACTATAGAAGAATAGAGAGGATCAATAGATAAGAGATGTTATGGTTAGAAAGGTGTGAAAAACAAAAGAGATGGCTTGGTATTTATAGCCATAAAATGATATTGTAGGCGGTCTTCAGTCCGGTTCTGTTGCAGAACCAGAACGGCCTTCATATCCGAAGGGAATCGGTAGATTTCGCGCCACAGTAACAACGAATCCGAATTTTGATATGCAAAATCTTGAGAGATCATGTGTAATCTTGTAAGATTATGATAAGATATGCTGCAAATGATGATGCTATTTATAATGCAAGTATTACTTCACTTGTTTTGTAAGAAATCTAAAATGATGCTTAAAAATGAAAAATAAACGTTTAAGACGTTTTTACTTTTCATAGAGCTTTTTATAATAATAATTATAAATAAATTTATATAAAAAAAAAATATAAATATAAAAATAAAAAAATATATTTTAAAAAAAAAAAATAAAAAAAAAAATAAATAAAAGTTTAAAATAAAATAAAAAATATATACTAAAGCTATTAATAAATTTTATAAAATTTTAATAAATAAAATTAAAAAGTAAAATTAATTAATTATAAAAATAATAAAATAAAAGTTAAAAAAAAAATAATAAAAAATTAAAAAAAATATTAATAAAAAGTTAATAAAAAGTTATCAACAAAACATGAGAAGATCATACAATAACCGTTTTTTGGGTTTATTTGTATTAACAGCTTTCAAATTCATCATAGCCTTTCACAATCGATATCATCGCAAGTCTGATGAAACAGAAACCGAGCGAAAAAGCACCATGGCTGCTAGCCTCGAAAGCTCGCACTGCCACGATGCATATAGATAATTCCAACTTTATCGAAGTCATTCAAACTCATAACAACTAATCATTATTATTCTTATCGCATAGTAACCGTTTGAGAGACTATATAACAAATTAACATAACCGAATTTGCTAGTCACAAAAGTAGAATGCAACCACCAACCACCAAATCAAGTAAAATGCGTTTGTAGAGAGAAAAGAAACAAATCCCCAACAAATCAACACGCCCACAAAACAAATCACCCACCTAAGCTCACAAACATCACTCACCGACCATCAACGCCACACACCATGAACGGCGGCAACAAAGAGGTCAGCGGCCTTGAAGAGAGTTGTGTGCTCTAGGTAATAAATCTGACTATGTGGTGGTGTAGCTATTGATCTGGCTATGTCATGTGATGCTATAGCTTTTGGAGAGAATAATAGAAACCTCAGAATACCATGAATAAGTAACACAAAGACATAAGGTAATTGCATGGGATTTAGATCATTTTATTCAGTAATCTGAGCAACTTATACTATATCAAAATAACTCATGATAACAACAGCTTCAAAAACACAAATCAAACAAAACACATATCATCTTTTTTCTAAGAATTAGACAAATGAGGCAATTGACCAACACAAACTTCAATCAAACAACATGCAAAAAGTAATTAAGAACTTACTAACCCCAAAAGTAAATAATATCATTTAAAGATCAAACCCGAAAAATCTTGATAACCCTCAATTCAAATAACAAAACCCATAGCACGAAACATAGATGGGTGATAACCAAACCCCCCATTCAATCAAACCGGCGTTTTAGAGTGAGGCATCTTAGAGAGAGAGCAAAAAAGAAAGAAAAACAATCGGTGATACTGGCGTTAGAGAGAGACAGATGGAAGACACATATTTAATTAATGCATGGGCCGGGTCAGCACCCAAGAACGTTATTAAAAAAAACTGGGTCGGACCAGGTTGTCCGGCCGGTTCCGGTGGCGGGTTCCGACGGGACGACCCGACGGGTTCCGGTAGCATTCATTGAGCATTTAATGGCAATTGCTGCCTTTTAATTAAATTAAATAATGAATAAATACTGTGTTTGGAATAAGTTTTAATCAAAGCGATGTTCCATTTGAACCAATTTTGGCTTTCGAGCACATTATATTACATACATACTAAGAATCAAGTAATAGTAGCTACAGTGTCGGGCTGTAGCTACAGTGAAGGCCCAACGGAAAAGACCCACACCAGTCTGTTTTGCATACTCCAGCCCACTCTACATATTGTGTCCAGCCCGTTTACCCTTGAGTATATATTTCTTTTTTTTCGTAACTTCCTTTGGTAAGACGCTTGAATATCTGTGCCTCTCGAGATTGTTGCTTCAGGATACTTCCATTGTTGGTTGATCTATCTACCTTCTTCATCGCCTGTGTTTACGGTATGTTATCTTCTTCGTTTCTTGATTACCTTATTCCCGCTACAGTAATAGGTTAGTGTATTGCATGTTTTGTATTTTCATGTTCTTTTGCTAATGGTTTTTGACTGATATCGTTGCCATATCATTCGTGTAACTGCTACCAGGATCTACAATTACTTTTTATACCTCTATTGATTGCCCCAATTGGTTTCTGACATCGTTTTTGCTACTTTATTGTTGTTTTATATGAATCTTATGTTTAGGGTATTTTAATTTACTTAGTTGTTATAAGTAGGTGTCGTCTTCTATTTTGTTACTACTTATTATTTTTTTAAAATGAAAACTAAAAGGAAGTTAGTTCCTAATTATTACCCTCCTACTGGGGATGATACCATTGATTCTTCAAATGTTGATCATCATGTTTATGATGTTAATTTAAATATGTCCTTGAAGAAGCAATGTTTAGGCGACCCCAATTTTATATCATCTCCGACTGTTGATGCGAGCCCATCTGGTATTCAAAACACGACACCTATTAGTGGTACTACTGTTCTGAATAGAGATATTGATCAGTCTATTGCGACGTTGCACCGTAATGATGCGGTACCAGATACCGGTAACTATGTGTGGTTTACCGTTTGTGTGTCACTATTTTATTTGCATTTTTTTTCATACTTCTTAAGGTATTTGTACCTTTCATAGAGTGTCAGACAGCATCACATTCAGTTACGCCTACAACCATAAGCAGAGAATCACGTGGTACCCGGCGTCGTACTAAACACAAGTGTCCCATCACTGGTGATAGTTCAAGTTAGCAACCATCATCATCAGGTCCTCCACCAGAATATAAGTACCTTGGCAGTTGTACTCACACCTGTCAACACTGTGGTGCTTTGTTTTGGTTCGAGGAACGTTTGAAGAGTAACCCTACAGGTTCACTTCCATCTTACAATCGTTGTTGCAGTGAAGGTCACATTGCCTGGCGTACATACCAAATTTATCCTGAATACATAAAATTATTACTAGGGGATCGTCACTTTTTAGAGAATATAAGAGCATATAATCAGATGTTTAGCATGACATCTCTTGGAGCAAATATTGATGAATCGATTAATAACGGACGTGGCCCATACATGTTTAAAATTTTTGGTCGTGTAACTGCTACCAGGATCTACAATTACTTTTTATACCTCTATTGATTGCCCCAATTGGTTTCTGACATCGTTTTTGCTACTTTATTGTTGTTTTATATGAATCTTATGTTTAGGGTATTTTAATTTACTTAGTTGTTATAAGTAGGTGTCGTCTTCTATTTTGTTACTACTTATTATTTTTTTAAATGAAAACTAAAAGGAAGTTAGTTCCTAATTATTACCCTCCTACTGGATATGATACCATTGTTTCTTCAAATGTTGATCATCATGTTTATGATGTTAATTTAAATATGTCCTTGAAGAAGCAATGTTTAGGCGACCCCAATTTTATATCATCTCTGACTGTTGATGCGAGCCCATCTGGTATTCAAAACACGACACCTATTAGTGGTACTACTGTTCTGAATAGAGATATTGATCAGTCTATTGCGACGTTGCACCGGAATGATGCGGTACCAGATACCGGTAACTATGTGTGGTTTACCGTTTGTGTGTCACTATTTTATTTGCATTTTTTTTTCATACTTCTTAAGGTATTTGTACCTTTCATAGAGTGTCAGACAGCATCACATTCAGTTACGCCTACAACCATAAGCAGAGAATCACGTGGTACCCGACGTCGTACTAAACACAAGTGTCCCGTCACTGGTGATAGTTCAAGTCAGCAACCATCATCATCAGGTCCTCCACCAGAATATAAGTACCTTGGCAGTTGTACTCACACCTGTCAACACTGTGGTGCTTTGTTTTGGTTCGAGGAACGTTTGAAGAGTAACCCTACAGGTTCACTTCCATCTTACAATCGTTGTTGCAGAGCGGGTCGCATTGCCTGGCGTACATACCAAATTTATCCTGAATACATAAAATTATTACTAGGGGATCGTCACTTTTTAGAGAATATAAGAGCATATAATCAGATGTTTAGCATGACATCTCTTGGAGCAAATATTGATGAATCGATTAATAACAACTGTATATCTATGATACAGATAACGAAGTCGATAACCGTTTATCTCATTATGGAGGAGATAACAGTGTCCTTCGTAGAGACATAGTAGAAGGGCTTATAGACCTTTTGGATACTCATAATGCATTGGTTCAGTTATTTAGAACAGCACGCGAGAAATTTGAGGACACCCACATTCCCAATTTCAAAGTCAGGTTGTACAACGTTGTTGCTACTAGAGAATACGAACTCCCTACTGGAGATATGTTAGGCGCTATAGTATACGAAACTGGACCCGAAAGCGACATGGATTATGATATCGTCTTAGAAGAACGTTCAGGCCATCCAAAGCGTGTTAATAAATTACATCCATCTTACATGTCATTACAATTTCCGCTTTTATTTATTTATGGTGAAGATGGCTATTCCAAAGATTTGAAAATGATTGGTCCTACCAATTCTTCATCTGAAGATAAACGGCTGACAATGTTAGCATATTATTCATATTACCTCCACGATCGTGCCAACCGATATAACTACTTATCAAGGACCGGAAAACTATTCCAACAATATGTGGTAACTGCTTTTTGTGCAATTGAGCAAAACCGTATTGATTATATACGTGAACACCAAAATGATATCAGGAACGAATACCTTTTAGGTATTTACGATGCGATAAATTAAGGAGACAACAATGGATTTAATTGTGGTTCCAAACTCATATTACCACAATCCTTTACAGGTGGCCCACGCTATATGTATAGCCATTATTTAGATGCGCTTGCTATTTGTCGTGTACATGGAAACCCATCATATTTTATAACGTTCACGTGTAATGTAAACTGGCCAGAAATTAGTGAATATATGGTACAATTCCCGCTGCTTACTACAACTGATAGGGCAGATTTAGTTGACAGGGTGTTCGAAATGAAGATTCATCAATTTATCAATTATTTACGTGACGTCCAGCCTTTTGGAAAAGTTGTAGCAGGTACCATATAATAACTATTTGGATTTCTCTTATGAAATTCATTTAACCTTTTCCTAATTTTTTTATTTTATATTCATTTATAGTACTATACACTATTGAATTTCAAAAGCGGGGTCTTCCTCACTGTCACACACTCTTATGGATTGACGAATCTGTTCGAGTACGTCGAGACAAAAACATAGACATATACGTGAGTGCTGAACTGCCATCACAACATATAGATCCACAAGGTCACAGAATTGTGTCAGAATTAATGATGCACGACCCATGTGGACTAGCAAATCCATCCGCTACATGTACACAAAACAGTAGTCGATGTAAAAAGGATTTCCCTAAAGAATATTGTAATCAAACGTATGTTGACAAAAGTGGGTTTGTCCACTATAAGAGGAGAGACACGGGGATTACAACTACAAGACAAAATGTGAGCGTAGACAACAAATATGTTGTCCCATATAATAGACAGCTTCTTTTGGCTATCTATGCTCACATCAATGTTGAGTATTGTGGTTGGACAATGCTGATAAAGTATTTGTTCAAGTACATCTCGAAGGGGACTGATCGTGTAGTTGCACACATATCTCGAAGTAATCCAACTTCTATTGTTAATGATACACCATCTACAAACAGGCCACATATAGTAATTGACGAAATAAAAAATTATCTTGATGCACGATATGTTAGTCCACATGAAGCCTGTTGGAGAATCTTTGAATTTGAAATACACTACAGAGAACCAGCTGTTCAAATACTAGCTGTTCATTTGCAAAACATGCAACGGGTAGTTTTCAGAGAAACAGACCAACTTGATTCATTGGTTTTAAATTCTCATAAAAAGAAAACTACTCTGACAGAATGGCTATACTATAATGAACAAAATACTGACGGACGACACCTGACATACTTAAACTTTCCAACTGAATATGTTTGGTATTCAAATGGCAAATATTGGCGTCGTCAACGAATTAAGACCAAATCTTCAATTGGAAGATTAGCATATGTTCATCCTGCTGCAGGAGATTTATTCTATCAAAGAATGTTGTTATGCCATCAAACAGGCTGTACAAGCTTCCCTGGAATACGTACGATTAACAACATTATTTACCCCACATGTCACGCTGCATGTGAAGCTTTAGGCCTCCTTCAAAATGATCGAGAATGGGAAGTTACCTTACAAGAAGCTACATTAACTGCGACACTAGCAGAACTACGAACACTTCTTGCACATATTTTTGCCTACTGTGAAGTATCAGATGCCAAAAAACTTTGGGAACGTACATGGAACACTATGTCAGAAGATATACCATATGTTTGTTCCATATCACTTAATCTTCCAGGTTTACATATCGATGATTCAGACCTCGAAGATTACACGTTGTATGAATTTGAAACCTGTCTCAATCATTGTTCCAAATTTGTTACAGATTTTGGCCTTCGTTCACCGCCTCCACATTTAATGTATGTCGTTAGAAACAGACTCTTAATGGAAGAAAAAAGCTATGATCGTCAACTATTAGCAACCGAAAGAGACAAGCTTCTCCCAAAGTTGAATGAAAATCAACGCCAAATCTTCAACTTAATTGTAAATGCCTGTCTCAACAACGAACAACAATTAGTATTCGTCTATGGTCATGGTGGCACAGGGAAAACATTTATGTGGAAGACTATTTTATACACACTAAGATGTGAAGGAAAAATTGTCTTAGCTGTTGCTTCATCTGATATCGCTTCTTTGTTGCTTCCAACAGGTCGAACAACTTATTCTCGCTTCAAGATACCACTCGATCTAACAGACACAAGTGTTTGTGCCATAAAAAACACACAACTCGCTGACCTTTTAAAAGAAACATGCTTAATTGTGTGGGACGAATCTCCTATGAATGACCGCCGATGCTTCGAAACATTAGATCGGACACTTCAAGATATTCTTAATCAACCGAACCATTTATTTGGTGGTAAAACGGTTATGCTTGGCAGTGACTTTAGACAGACGCTACCTGTAAAAAGAGGCGCTTCAAGAAATGAAACAATAAAATCATCCATAGCTAATTCATACCTATGTCCCCACTTTAAATACACTACCTAACAGAAAATATGCGCTTGAATAATCAAAGTTTATCAGAAATAGATAAACATAGAACATCAGCGTTTGCCCAATGGTTACTGGATGTAGAAAATGGTCAAATTGGTATCCCTGATGATTCTGATCCAGATAACACATCTTGGGTCGACATACCAGACGAATATTGTATCCCTAACGATGATAACGGCGTCCCAAATTTGACAAATTTTATATATGACGCTGACACACTTCATCATCCATCTGCTCAGAAACTTCAAGAAAAAGCGATCATCTGTCTTAAAAATGATACATCAGACGTCATCAATGACAAGATCCTATCTTTATTGACAACTACAACACAAACATATTTAAGCTACGATGATGCTATTCCATATACTCACGATGGGGGAGAAGTCGGATTACTATATCCAAAAGAATACTTAAACAATCTTTCCTTTGCAGGCTTGCCACCACACAAACTGACTCTAAAAGTAGGTTCACCAATAATGTTACTACGTAATATGAATATTGCTGGTGGTCTTTGTAATGGTACACGTTTAATTGTGTCACAACTTTTACCAAAAGTAATTGAAGCCCGAATCATCACAGGCGCCAAAATTAATCAGAAAGTGTTCTTACCACGCATACTATTAACAGTCAAAGATCCAAGAAGACCATTCGTTTTCAGAAGAAAGCAGTTCCCAGTAAAAGTTTGTTACGCAATGACGATAAATAAAGCCCAAGGTCAATCTTTAAAGAAAATAGGCATATATCTTGCAGACCCTGTGTTTGGTCACGGTCAACTATATGTTGCACTTTCAAGAGCGACCACCCCAGATGGATTAAAAATCCTAATAAACTCCCAGATTGGTAAACCACCAAATACAACCAAAAATATAGTATACAAGGATTTCTTTTCTCAAATTGACAGTCAACAGGTTAATATCACTTTCTTAGTATCAATAAAGTTATATAGTATTATTGTCTGTCACATCCTTAGTATCTGTTTCTTTATAAATATTAGATATTACAGTTAGTAGATACTAATTAACTTTTATCTTTAACTGATAATACGTGCATGTTAATTCTAGAGGCGGCAAAACGGGCGGGTCGGGCGGGCACCGGGCTAAAACGGGCGCGGACTAAAACGGGCGCGGGCTAAAACGGGCAAGGGCTAAAACTGGCGCGGGCTAAAACGGGCTCGGGCCAAAACGGACATTAATTAGATAAATGGACTACTGGGCAAATCTTATTTATTTAATATTTTTATACGTTTTCGTCCGTTTTATTACGATTACACCCGTTTTTTTACGATTTCTCCAGTTTTTTACGGTTTTGTACGTTTTTCATAAGTTTTAATGTTTTGTCCATTTTTAGTTTTCGCCCATTTGTCATGATTTCGTTAGTTTTTTACCGATTTAATACCAGTTTTTTACGTTTTCGTCTGTTTTTTACGTTTTCGTCCGTTTTTAACGATTTCGTCCGTTTTCTACTTTTTCGTCTGTTTTTTTACTATTCCGTCCGTTTTTTACGATTTCGTCAGTTTTTTTACGATTTCGTCACTTGTTTTACGATTTCGTCAGTTTTTTTACGATTTCGTCAGTTTTTTTACGTTTTCGTACGTCATTTTACGTTTTCGTTTGGTTTTTTACGTTTTCGTCTGGTTTTTTACGATTTCGTCCGTTTTTTACGATTTCGTCAGTTTTTTAACGATTTCGTCAGGTTTTTACGTTTTCGTACGTTTTTTTACGTTTTCGTCTGTTTTTTACGATTTCGTCTGTTTTTACGTTTTCGCCCGTTTTTTTACGTTTTTGTCCGTTTTTTTACGTTTTCGCCCTTTTTCGTACGATTTCGTCCGTTTTTTACGTTTTCGTCTGTTTTTTTACGTTTTCGTCCGTTCTTTTACATTTTCGCCCTTTTTCATACGATGTCCGCTTTCGTACGTTTTGTCTGTTTTTTACGTTTGCGTACGTTATTACGTTTTTGGACGTTTTTTAACGTTTTCGTACGTCTTTTACGTTTTCTTCGGTTTTTTACGTTTTCGTGCGTTTTCCTAGGATTTTGTCCGTTTTCGAACGTAAGAAAATGGCAAAAAAAGTACTAAAACGTAAAAATAACAGACAAAAACGTACAAAATTGGACAAAAACGGACGAAAATGTAAAAAATCGACGAAATCGTAAAAAATGGACGAAATCGTAAAAAACAGGCGAAATCGTAAAAAACCGGACGAAATCGTAAAAAACGGACGAAATCGTTAAAAAATTGACGAAAACGTAAAAAAATGGTGAAATCGTTAAGAAACTTACGAAATCGTAAAAAACGTCCGAAAACGTAAAAAAACTGACGAAATCGTAAAAAAACAGGCGAAATCGTAATAAACTGACGAAAACGTAAAAAAACTTACGAAATAGTAAAAAAAGACGAAATCGTAAAAAAACGGACGAAATCGTAAAAAACGGAGGAAATCGTAAAAAAACGTGCGAAATCGTAAAAAAACTAACGAAATAGTAAAAAACTTGCGAAAACGTAAAAAAACGGACGAAATCGGAAAAAAACGAGCGAAATCGTAAAAAAGGGCGAAATCGTAAAAAAACGGACGAAATCATAAAAAACATGCGAAAACGTAAAAAACTGACGCAATCATAAAAAAACAGGCGAAATCATAAAAAGACGAAATCGTAAAAAACATGCGAAATCGTAAAAAACTGACGACAACGTAAAAAAAGACGAAATAGTAAAAAAAAGACGAAATTGTAAAAAAAACAGACGAAATCGTAAAAAAAAGACGAAATCGTAAAAATACGTGTGAAATCGTAAAAAACGTGCGGAAACGTAAAAAAACAGATGAAATCGTAAACAAACTGACGAAATCATAAAAAACGGACGAAATCGTAAAAAAACTGACGAAATCGTAAAAAAACAGACGAAATCGTAAAAACGGGCGAAATCGTAAAAAAACAGACCAAATCTTATTAAATAAAGAAGATCCGACCAGTATCCCATTTAATGTTTTGCATGCGCCCATAAGCGCCCCTTTATTATTTTGCATGCGCCTATAAGCGCTCATTTAATATTTTACATGCGCCCATAAGCGCCCATTTAACAATAATTGATGGGCAAAAATTGCCTCCTACTTTTTAAAAAGGTGCCTAAAAGAGCCCATGAATTACCATATGGGCAAGATTTGCCACCTCTAGTTAATTCCAATGTGTAATATATACTTACGTGTTGTATCTATTCATATGCATCTGTGACATCATTGCTATCTGTTTTTTTGTAAATATTAGATATTACAGTTAGTAGATACTAATTAACTTTTATCTTTAAGTAATAATACGTATATGTTAACTTCAACGTGTAATATACATCTATATGTAGTATGTATTCATATGCATATTATGTATACCATAATATATGTTTACATATTATCTGCATTTCTTCTGACACAATGTTTCAGTTACATGTAACACATACCAAATTCTAACCCCTATATCTTTACTTTTTTGTAGGCTAATGGCAACCACCAATTACCCTGATACAATAGCTGCAAGCAAAGGCAAAATGATTGCCATTGAACCTCAAGTATCAGACATTACAAGCTTAAAACCAGCAGATTCCAACAAAATCATAGAAGTAATTGTGTATCGCAAATGGGTCTCAAATTATCCTCATACCCGTCAACCAATAAGATTTTGCTGTATATTAATAGACCGACATGTAAATAATTACTTATATTAACGCCGTTAGTATTACTAAACAGCATTCACGTTATCTAATCCGAACAACACATACACATCAGGGTACCCCTATTCAAGCAAACATGGATGCCAAAGATACTAAATATTTTGACCAACTGCTCCAACTTCACAGCGCTTACAGAATTACAGGTTTCAGTTGTGAACAAACACTCCCATGGGAACGAACGTTGGACAACCCAATTTCTCTTACATTTGGAAAGTTCATTAGTCTTCAAGAAATACCAAATGCTGATTTTCCAGAACATTACTTCAACTTTGCTGCTTACAATGAACTGCCAGCAAGAGTAAATGTTCCAAATCCAGTACTTACAGGTAAGTTTACATTTAAACGTTAACCTTGCATGCTTTACATACTTATAACTTCCCATCAACAAAAACAGACTACATTGGATACATTCAAGCAGTCAGTGGAATCCATACTTCCGGAAGCGCTACAACAAATCGATCCTATCGAAGAATAATTGATATTCAAAACCTCAGGCATGTTTTTCATATACAAATACAGTTAAGCTACCTTTTTTTTCCTAAAACAATATTATATACAAACTTTGCTTTTAACAGTGGAAACATCATCCAATTGACACTTTGGCATGAAATGGCACTGACCTTCAACATAAGAGAATATGAAACTATGGAAAAACCCGTTGTCATAGCCGTCAGTTCCTGTTGGGTCAGGCACTTTAACGGTACAGTTCCCGAACTCTTAAACTCTCAACATTCTAACAACATAAAGACAATTGTTATTAATACAATAACTTATACAGGTTTGCAGCTTTCTGGTTCCTCAGCAACTCACTACTATCTCAATCCTAACATACCAGAAACTAGGGGTGTGCACGGTTCGGTTTGGGTCGGTTTTTGGCCAAAACCGAATGTTCGGTTTTTTGTGTGACCATAACCGAAACCGGTCGGTTTTTCTCGGTTCGGTTTCTCGGTTTCAATCGGTTTTCCGGGTTCGGTTTCTCGGTTTTTCGGTTTCTTCAAAAAAAAATTATTAATTTTTTTATTAACTTTCCCATTATATAAAATAAAATTTGTCTAAAGGAGCCCAATATTTTTAAATCTTAAAAAGGCCCAATAATATTTGCCATTATAGAAAATAAACTTTGACATTCAATATTTTCAAATATTCTAGTAAACCGGTTATATATTCAGGCCCAATAATTTTAAAAAGCAGCCCATTAGTCCATTAGGAGCCCAGTATTATGTATAATGGATTACTAGAAGATTTGAAAAAAAAATGTATAATGGATTGGTTCGGTTCGGTTCGGTTTTTACGGTTCGGTTTTTATGTCAAAACCGAAACCGAACCGAAAGTTCGGTTTTTGAAAAAATAAAAAACCAAACCGCCGGTTTCTAGTTCGGTTTCGGTTTTTTTCGGTTCGATTTTTTCGGTTTTCGGTCGGTTTTGGTTTTTTCGGTTTTTTTTGCTCACCCCTACCAGAAACCTATCACATCAAAGAACAGTAAGCCGCACAAGAACCTCCTAATATCATGAATACAATTAAATTATTATTTACGCATACAAATTAACTATGCAGATATCAACAACTGGCCAACACCGTCCCTGTTTTGAACATTGATAACCAACGACATCAAGATCTGGAACAAGAAAAATATCGTAACCGATTTCCCTTAGCTACTCTTCTTGAAGTCAACCCACATAATTACCAGGTACACATTCACTATCTTCTTAATTCTATATTTCAAAAAACAATTCTACCACAAATACCTACCTGTTTTGCAGCGTGCACGGTTCACATCACATGCAACAATCTACAAAATAAGCACACAAAACAAATGGTACTATGAAAGATGTACATCATGCAGAAACCAGGTCATCCCCGGGGATCCAATCCCAACATGCAAAAATCATAGGCCTCAACCAACTCCAATGTATAGGTAATTACAACTTTTGCTTACCCACTTATATATGAAAACTATATTAACATATACATATCCACAGTTATTGCTTTAAAGCAATCATAGGTGACGGACCAGGCACCATTTCTCTTACATGCTTCAGCAACGAAGCAAACTCCTTCATAAAAGACTGCAACGAACTTCTTGCTGAACTTTCTGACAAAAATCCTTACCACCTTCCATCAGCTCTAAAAGAATTAGAAGGTACCACTCACATCTTCCAATTCCATTTTGACTCCAACAGCACTTCAAGGAAAAAAGGCTTCGTATTGGACACAGTTTTTACAAATACTATACTCCCTCTCCCAGCACCACCAGTTGAACATGTTGAACCAGAACCAGTATCAACAGAACTGCCTAAACCAGTAATGTTAACAGAAACACTCAGCCCTGCTTTGTCAACAACTTCACCCACAAGACTTGAACAACCAGAAGACCCAATGAGAAGCCAACAAGAAAAAGAACCTGCTGATTTACTGCCACTGTCTACCGACATATCTACACACAATCAGGTTCTACAATCAACACCTCCAGAGATAGAAAACCCCCCTGAAGTACCTAAAGCAAGCGAACCAAGTAACCTCACAAGGCCTTCTGCTCGGAAAGCACTTTTTAAAGACACTTCAGAAATTGAAGCTCCCCAGGTTCCTAAAAAAGCAAAGCACGACAAGTAAAATTACCAAGATGCTGCAGATGCTACTTTATAAGTCAAGAATGTATGAATTAGCTTTTGGAACTACAAACTTATAGTTATTTTGTAGTTATAAACTTAGATCATAAGGGTCATGTAACTAAAATTGTCATGTATGTACTTATAACCGTCTACTACTAAACTCCTATCACTACTAATGACACTGAACACTATCATATTTGTCCTTGTTTTCATAATAAAGTTACAACAACACTTAACAAAATACCCATAAGCAACCCTTTTGTCATATAAGATTACGCCCCGCAGCAACGCGCGGGGGAATAACGACCTTGTTGGACACAATCACCACCTCAACACTTATGATACCAATATTTATGAATAGAATTTATACCTTATAGCGGTATATAAAGTCTTTTTTGTTAGATTTAAAAGAAAATCGTGACCCGGTCGAGTTTATCAACCTAGGTCAACTCGTATTAACGAAAAACTGATCAATCCAGTTCTTAAACAAGCAAAAGCCCGATCACATCCGATCTCGTATCCGACCCGATTCATGGATCAACTGGTTCAACCGAAAGGGTCAACCCTGGTTCTAAAACATTAGTTATAATGTTTAATTTGTTTTAATGTTTAATTTAGAAACTAATAAATATAAGTTTTTCAAACTAAGCGTTACTATTTAACAAACCCGTAAATATATCAAGTCAACAGATATCGTGCAAAAAAGTTCGTCAATATTATTAGAAAATGATCGATAACATCTTACACATTAGCTTAAGAAATATATCTAACTTCAAAATGTGAAAACACTCAGATAAGATATAGAATTCGAAATATTACGAAGAACAATTGAAAAAACAAACACAAGAGTATTTCCCTGCAACACCAGGAGACTCTATGCAACGTCCATTGCCATTATGTTTTAGATAACAATCTCTACCACACTCATAAAGGTCACAAGAATTCGGGTTCAACACCTCTTTGCATCTGTACGGCTGCGCGTAGACCATGGAAACTCCAACTGTAAAACAAATAAAAATGTTGGTAACCGGCATTGTTCATGCGTTATTATTTATTCTAAAAGAAAAATCGTTACAAACCTGGGATAACAATGATGAGGAACAACAAGTAAGAGTAGTTAGACTTAGCCATCTTTTATCTTTAAATTAGTAGAATTACAAATACAAAATTTCCCTTAATGTGTATTTTATGTGCAGTGGTTTATGGAGTTCGTCAAAAAATGTATCTTTTTCTTAACAAAAAAATGGCTTCTTTTAATTCTTTTTAATGAATATATTTCATGCAAAAGTAACTTACGAATGCCGTCAATGGTTTTAATATCATCATTATTACACACATAACTTCCTGAATTACCTCCAACATTTGAAACTACCATTATACATGTGCGTTACATCGGCGGTTTTATATCACATAATTTAACATTTAGTGAAGGACAAAAGCTATAAATGAGTAATTTACTTTTTGTTTTGTGCTATTATAAGTAACCTACTTAAAAAAATATCAAAATGAGTAACTTACTTTGAAAAAGTCACCAAAATGTGTAACCATTATTTTTTTTTTAAAACAAAAAAATTTAAAAGTAAAAGTCAACTTTTTTTTAAAAAAAATTAAAAATTAGTTGTTTTTTTTAATTTGTACAGTCAAAGTAAAAGTCAACTGTTTTTTTAAAAAAAAAATATTTTTTTTTCTTTTTTTTTTTAAATTTTGTATAATCAAAGTAAAAGACAACTTTTTTTTAAAAAAAATTAAATTGTTTTTTTGTTTTTTTTAAAAAAAATTTATACTTTGTTTTATTACAATTTTTTTTAGAAAACATAAAACAAAGTATAACAAAAAATATTTACATTTTTTTTAATTTTTAAAGAAAAATCGCTTAAATTTTTTTTGTTATATTTTGTTTTATGTTTTCTTTAAAAATTAAAAAAAATAAAAAAAATGTAAATATTTTTTGTTATACTTTGTTTTATGTTTTCTAAAAAAAATTGTAATAAAACAAAGTATAAATTTTTTTTTAAAAAAAACAGAAAAACAATTTAAATTTTTTTTTTTAAAAAGTTGACTTTTACTTTGATTATACAAAATTAAAAAAAAAGAAAAAAAAATTAATTTAAAAAAAAAACAGTTGACTTTTACTTTGACTGTACAAATTTAAAAAAAAAAAAAAACTAATTTTTAAATTTTTTTTTTAAAAGTTGACTTTTACTTTTAAATTTTTTTGTTTTTAAAAAAAAATAATGGTTACACATTTTGGTGACTTTTTCAAAGTAAGTTACTCATTTTGATATTTTTTAAGTATGTTACTCATAATAGCACAAAACAAAAAGTACATTACTCATTTATAGCTTTTGTCCTTTAGTGAACACACTAATCTATTTATCTATCTATTTATATATACTCTCTAATAAAAAAGAGTTTTTTTACCTCGTCCTAATTAATTTTTTCCAAAGATAACTTAACATCTCATGTTATCACGTGGCATGAGATGTGTGAGACACGCACATCCATTGTACTGAACTATTTTTGGAGTAATATATTTATCGGGGAAACCTTTTACCAAAAAAAATACGACATGGCATTGCAGATTTTCGAATTAGCCCCTTTAAAATAAAGCGCCAAAATGGCTGTTATTTTATTCTCATTTAGCATTTAGAACCATAATCATGCATTCAATAATAGTATATCCTCATACTTTTTGAAGCGTAATTAATGAGGATCATTACCAGTTTCTTGAAATAAATGATGTGCGTTATCTTGATGAGGAAAAAACGTTGTAAGCAAATTGATTGT
>BQNB010038961.1:0-48388 GCA_026074375.1 Tanacetum coccineum | reverse complement strand
TCTCTTATTTCTTTGTAATTTCTAGCTCCTTGCTAGTTTTTCTTAATAAAAGTCGCCGTTCAAAAAAAAAAAAAAAAAACATTGTGTTTTTTTAAATTTATAATTTTTTTTGGAAACTAATGCAAACATGATTTGGTTTAGTACCAAGTGACTCATTGGATAATAAACACTCGATAATAAAATTGTTGCGTCTTTAAAAACTTTGAGTAATTCAGTAATTTTTTGAATAACAAACAATTTTGGGACAAAAATGGGGCAATATTACGTGTTTTGCAAAGTCCCTCATGATAAACCGTTAAAGTGGCTTTTGGCGTAAACCACATATATGCATTTTATAAGTCGAATTTCATATTGTAGGAACGTCCCAATTAGGGGATAAACAAATGTTTCCCATTTCCTTACACAATCTCATATAATGTACATGTGTAGATTTACCCGATTGAAATATATCTTGTAACATTTTTTTAAAGCGTTTTTTATCATGAGTATATCGTGTTACGTTAGTCCGTCTTGCACTGACAAGTTTATGATGTGTACAACACATCGACTATGATAAAAAATGTCGTTCAAAGGTGGCCAATATGTTAGTATTAGTTTTTTTAATGACGCTTGTATTATTACTCGCATTATCAAATGAGATTGAAAACATTTTCTTCTAATTTAAACAAATTTATTACATCTCATAACATATAAAATAAATTTTTGGCGGTGTGAGGATACTCAAAGTTTTCAAAAGCAATCGTACGTTTCATCATTTGCCAAGTTGCGGGATCAACTCAATGTGTAGTAACACAAAGTTACGAATCGGGCAAACCATGAGGAGCCGACCAAACATCGGTTGTTAAGTTTACACTTGTATTTAAATTTTTAAAACCTTGTATTAGTTCGGATTTAGCATTTATCCAAGCTTTCATACAATCACGTTTAAGAGTAGCACGACTTACTTGAGTATATCGCGGTTGAAGGGTATTTTAAATCACCCTATTTAATCAAGGGTTGCCGAAGTGGTTGAACGACAAACCTTCTTGAATCACAAAGCATGCAAATTGTTGTCGACACCGCTCCGCCTCGTATGCATAAATACCCCCCTCTCGTGACATGGATGCTTGACCCGCTTTCGCATTGGATTTGAGTCTTTCGCAATACTTTGGGTATGCCCCCTCAACGTCGAGTTGGATCCATGTTTTATAAACTTACCGCAATGTTTACAATGAGCCTTTAGTGACCTATCCGACAACCTCACGTGATTGAAATTACACTAAATTTGTGGGCTTCGGGTTGTTTCTAAAACTTCAACAATCGTTGGTGCATTTGAAGAACCAATACCGGTGAAAGTTGAAGAAGCTTGAGTTGCCATTAGTGAGCTTTTTTGAGTGTTTTTTGTTTTTGAGAGTGTTTGATTTTTGTAACAAAAACGAACTCAACATATGTATTTATACTATAGTTTGGAGGGGCAAATTGATGATTTTAGGGAAAAACGGTAAAAAAAAAAGCCCCAATGGGCATATTTTTTGGTTCAGTGTGCAGACCTGGGAAATATAGAAAGACAAAGAGATTTTTTTTTGTTAATGTTAAAAACCGGTTCGAAACCGGTTTTTACCAACCGGTTCTAAAGGCTAGTATTAGAAACCGGTGGGGAACCGCCGATTTGGCCAAATCGAACTGATTATGGTCAAAAACCGGTGTTGACCGGTTTTGATTTTGGGTTTTTTTTCGGGTTCGCTTTCGGTTTCGGTTTTTTTCCTACGACTATATATAAATATATTATAAGTAAAAAATTTGAAAATAAACAATGGTTGAGATAATCATACAAATTTCTTATGGAAATATAATAATAATTAATTAATTATATCAATCATTAATGACTAACAAAAGAAAAATACACTAATAAGTAAAATGTTTTTAATAATTAGATTATAATTTAAGTTAATTTGAATATCAAATTTTATTTGGATACCAAGGTATTAATCCCCATCTCATCTTTATTTTGATCTAATGGATGAGATTAAACCCAAAAACTATTTTCATTCTTTTTTTCAAATGTTAATATCTTCCAAACCGTTAATTGTTAAACGAATAAAAATATATATCTTCACAATGAGCATTTAATTATATTTCTATAGATATCCACTTTGATATACTTTCGACAAACTTTTTTTTTCTTCATTATTTTCATGTTTTTACGTTTTTTTTTTGTTTTTTCTTCTTTTCTTTTTCGTTGTTGAAACTTGTATGAGAATCACATGTGATATCAGTGTTAAATCACATATGATATTACTGATAAATCACATATGATATTAGTGTTAAATCATATATGATATGTAATTTTTTTTTTGAACGGCAACTTTATTAAAAAAAACTAGCAAGGAGCTAGAAAGACATTACAAAGAAATAAGATAGGGGTTTTTTAACCAATACTCCCAAGAAAAAATCATATTACATCTACTAGAACACCATAAAAAGGACCAAGAAACAATGTCATCAAAAATCGTCGAACGAATATGTAATTATAACGCAATCACATGTAATTCGATGTTAGTGTTAAATCACATATGATTTTATACGAATATTCAAATTAGTGTTTAATTATATGTGATATTTTTATACAAGTTTCAACAACGAAAAAAGAACCTAAAAAAAGTGAAAAAACAAAAAAAAACATGATTTTTTTTGTCGAAATTATCAAAGTGGATATCTATAGAAAGATATTTAATACTTGTCGTGATGGTATATTTTTTTCGCGTAACGATTAACGGTTTAAAAATTATTTAAGTTTTAAAAAATAGGTGAAATAATTAAATGTTTTTAATATTAAAATTGATTTTTTTTAGATGGATAGTTCGGATGAGTCCCCTAGTATCCAAGCAGTTTATGATATCCATAATAACTCTCATCTTAGTTAATATATAGTAGTGATTAGTAGTACTAATAAACTAGCAAGCATTTTAATAATCATAGATCTACTTGTTTATAGCAAAGTTAAATATTTTAAAACTCTTTCAAAAAATTGAACCATAAATGTGTGTGTGTGACTAAACACACTCACACTTCATCACAATTTGGACATTGTCGCACGCCTAATGTAAACCTCTAAAGATTTAATATCCACTTTTGACATTTGATTTTAATTAGAAAAGTCTCATGAGACTGATTTAGAAGTCAAATAATTTGTCGGCTTGAAGATAAAGAACGAAGGAGAACGTGGTTGACATGAAATTAAATGATACTACCTTCATCTCAAAATAATTATTCGTGAATAAAAAATACACAATTTAAAAAAATCGATATTACAATTTTTTTTACTTTTTATAAAATGATAATTTTATCATTAACTAATTACGTGTAATTTGGAACATCTTTAATGTTGGTAATAATAACATCATGTGAGGGTAATATAGTAAACTCAAATTAAATTCATAATCTATTTTTAAAGGTGGACAATTGATGTGAGACAACCCGAAACGAAAATGTGTATAATAAATATGAGACGGATGGAGTAATTAACATGTGGAAAATTTTATATAAACTAGACGAGTACGCGCGCATAGTAACGGGATTTTATAGCGGCATATAGTTATAGTGATATTATTGTGACACAAAACGTTACACAATACACTTAACCAAAATATAACTATAATTATATTCTGTTATAAATATTGTTGCTATGCACGGCTACCCATCTATTATTAATAAAACGTGTTTCAGTTTCATGTATTATCAAGTCAATTTTTATATTATATTTCAACCGCTGGACTACAATAGACTTTTTTTTCACTTATTGCGCGATTAAATACATATACAACATGTGCAAGTGAACTTCTTTAATAAAATATGAATTTCAAAAAGTAAAACTCATATTCAATACAATTTGGCCTGGAAAAACTAACAAATAAATCATTAGGATTGTAAATAGTAAGGTACCCGCGCGTTGCAACGACATATACTTATAATCAAATAATTAAACTTTAGCCTTCAAATTCGTTTCTTTACACAAATACCATGCTAGATTATAGAATTACTAATTAAAGAAGTTTTATTTATAAAATTTTAACAGTTTACCAATAAATTAGTTAATAAATAGAATTGTTAATTGGACATTATTAGAGAGATGTTTTAGTCATGTTGACGATCTCATCATTGTTAATTAAAATACTCGAATATTGATATTATCAAATACAACGACTTTAAGATATCTTAGACATGTAAAATATAGAAAATATACCTGCCCCGCTTAGAAAAATTTCAAAAACCGATAAAAGGTAAGGATCTTTTTAAGTTGCATATAAGATTGGAGGGTGACCGGTGCCATTCGCACGCCATTGTCAAAAATGATACCAATAGTGTTGCTGTAGGTCACCGTCCATCATGCCATTCGCACGCCATTGTCAAAAAACGGTACCAATGGTTCCGCCGAGGTCACCGCCCATCACTGTCACACCCCGTCTAACACATTGATATAATATAATAGAAAAATCACTAAATGAAAGATCAACATAAATATGTCATGACCACTCCCGACACAAGCGGAGATTTGTATCGTGGATAGTCAGTACCACGATAACATAGCCACATAATCCTAATAATCTCACAACCCGAGACAAGTGCAATTAAAATCAAATAGTCAAATTAAACATAAAGATAATAGTGCAAGAATACAAGGGATAAGTAACCCATGCGGGGTTACATCCTAAGTTTCTCTAAGTAACGCGAGAAGTCTCTATTCCTCCTTAGGCACAATAATTTGATTACATGTAAATGAATACTTGAAAAAGTTAACATAAAGTTGGTGAGCTCGTATGTTTAAGTAATAAACCCATATGATATGCATATTGTTTTAGTAGGACAAAAGTGTGAAGATATGCATATACAAGCATTAAGAGATAATACACAACAACGAATCACATAATAAAACTCAAATAGTAATGGGTGATTCTTCCCGCAATATATTGGGCGCCTCTACCCAAAGATATTATGGGCGCCTCTTCCCGAAGGTAAATTTACCTCTCGCAATCTAAGTACACAGTAACGCACATATAGCAAAATAAACACACATATTGTCCAAGTATAAAATAGTGTAACACATCATAAAACATTTAAATATCTATCATTTTCCCCCTAGAAAAATATAAGTAAAAAAGGGCTATGAAAATTCACCTTAATCAAAGTGGTGAATCGAAAATAAATCAACAAGTGAAGAACGAGCACAAAAGTCCTAAACGCGACGTAGTTGAAATATAATGCGCTTTAGGTTCAAGCAAACAATAGTGAAACGATGCATATGCGATTTTTATAAGTTAACATCACCCGAACATGTTTGCGTTTTAGTTCTATGAGTCAAAACATGATCTCGTAAAAGTTGTATAGTTTTTATTAAGTTTAGACGCTACAACGAAAATTACTATTTTTGCCCAACTTTATAAATCTCGCACATTATCCGTTTTCTAAATATTTCTGCTTAATTTAAATCTCATCTAAGTGACTTATCAAAAGTCTAGTTACTATCTTTATTCATCATCGTATATATTACAAGTATTTCTAAATTACCAAGATTAATAAATCCTATCTCGGTTACTAAATAATATTATTGAAAGCTTTTGACGCATATGAAAAATATATAAGTGATATTACAATATTTAAGGGTTTTATAGCTCATTCGGACTCTAAAACGCCAAAAAAACCTCATTTTAAGTTTCCAAGAACTCACTTTTATTAGAAATATTCATGCAGAAAGTTTATAAAATTTCTAAATTTTAGTCCGACTTTAAATGGGCGTAACTCCTTCGTTATAAGGATTCACGGAATGGCCAAAAGCGACGTTTCCAGGAAAAATCACGTTCTACAAGTTTTCTCTTGTGAGTTTCACCCGACTCGGACACGAAATGGGTCAAAAACATGAAAACGTAAACTGGACAGAATGTATTTAAAACAGTTTTGCTGGAAAAGTCACTAGTTTTTACCCGAACTTTATTTGGTCATAACTCACTCATTTTTAGTCGGATTTTAACGAAATTTATATCCACGCATTCGTATTTAAGTATACTATCATATTATTAAAGTTTCGGCTACTCAATGTAAATTTAACCACATGTTATACCCCATAGAAAATTCGGACAACCAGTATTTATTACTAAACTACATCATATATTTAGCCGCGAAGAACAACAACTTCATTTCTAGCCTAAATCCCTTCCACTGATTGATACCAACACTCAAACAACTCCATGACTACCTATCCCTTCCACCGATTTGTTACAAGAACACCAATAACTACTTTTTACATTTATAATCACAAATGTTAACCTAAAAGTTCAATAATAACATGAATGAATTCAAGAACACGAAGAAAGTTGTATAACCTTTCTTGTTAGTTTTTTATGAAAAATATTTCACACAAACATAGGTTATGATATTTTGGAAGATATGAGATGTATGCATAGATGATATATATGAAATGTGTATAAAAAGAAAAGATGAGAAGTCGCTTACAAAAATGAAATGGAGATGATGAATATTAACCAAACTAACAAGGTGTGAACCCGAAAATAACCACCAATAAACCACTAGTATCAAATGTAACCCAAATATTTGATGATCAAGAAAACAAACACCAAAGGTGTTGGTGTTTTTGTGCCGGCCGAACCCAAAAAGATAAGTAAATGAGAGAGCAAAAACTTTGTAGGTGTTTTTGTGTGTGTAGTAATGAATGAAATAAATGAGGCCACATTCTATGTATACAACAAAATTCAACAAAGAATCATAGGATGTGGGGTTAAACCCTTGGGAAAGACAAAAATAAGATGAGAAAATAGTGGGAAGGACATGGAGATAAAACAAAATGACTAGCAACAAATTTTGTGTGTATTGTGTGTGTGGTATGTTCGAAGTTCGGACGCAACAAGAGGGAAGGGAGGGGACCAAGTTTTCAAATTTTGAAATTAATACTATATAATATCTTAGATATTTTTGGTTTAGGAGGGTATGATTATGTATGCATGCATGCAAAGTATGCAAAATGAACTAATTCACGGAACTTGTAAAAATCCACGCACGCGACGTACGAAAAATATGTCCGTAAAGACGCAACACGTTAGTCATGAGTAGACTACGTTTATTCAAAAGCAGGAAGGCATCCGAAGACGTTTTTGCTCAAACGCGAGAAAAATCTAACAGATTCACGTAGAATCAAATACTCACGAAAACAATAAAATGCTCCAGTAATGAGATAAATATAAATCTGAAAGCGACAGTTGCTACATACCCTTCACATGCGTTGTTTGGTTTTTTTTAATGAGTGAGTGGGGTATTTTTGATGAGGTTTTTGTGAGACCTATAACATGTTATTGATATTTTTGTGAGGGGGAGGGTTTAGTTATTTGTGTGTTATTAGAAAGTGGATGATGTGGCGCTGAGGTGGCAGACGAATAACGTGTCATTCGTACTCGGGTTCCATTCTAACATGATTAGTCATGTTGGACAATTATTAGCCATTAGATTAAATCAACGACCACATTTAAAAGATAGAAGGGTACCCGCGCAATGCGGTGGCGGGTACCCAATGACTATTTTTGTGCCGAGCAAATATTTTTTTATTTTAAACCTTTCGTATTTAGCATGTCTTATTGTCATTATAAAATAGTAAAGATATGTTTTTCATAAGTAGAATGTTAAAATTATTAATAGTGTAAATGATTAGCATTTTTTTTCTTTTAATTTTAGTATCAAATTGGTGGTTATAAGTTTAGTTAGATTTTCTTTTAAACAATTCTATTAAAGAATATCATTAATGGAGGGCAGTTACTCTATGGTTTAATGAAACTTAAATTTCTAGATTTTATATTAATTTTTTAATTTTCCTTTTATAATAATGTTTTTGATCTTAAAATTTTTAAAACTTCCTTGTATAGAAGTCTCAAATACGTTATAATATAGGATAGATATCAATTAACTTTCTCTATTACTTGATTTAATTACTTTCTCTCTATTTATTAATCCATACTCTCTCCGAAATAGCTATCTCCTCCTTACGTTTTTGCATGCAAACATTTAGATGATAACTACTGAATCGTATATAGACGACATGATTTATTAATAGCAGCCTCATTTTAAATATATTCTTATGTTTTGCATTAATTAATAGCAATGTTATGTTCAGTGGTAGTTTTATACGAAGTATAAAACCAATGCAAAACATACGACTATATTTAAAACCAATGCAAGTATAAAACTAATACGGCATTATGTTTAGTTGTAGTTTTACACAAGTATAAAACCACCACAAAACATACGACTATATTTAAAAGAAGGTTACTATAGAACCGTAGAGAGGGGGGAGGGGTGAATACGGTTTTTTTGACTTCTTTAAAGTTTATAAAACTTCAAGTCTCCAAGGAATCGAGTGGTGTGATGAACTACTTAGCAAAGAAACAATAAGTAGATAGAGATAGAGAGAAACAGAGACACCACGATTTATACTGGTTCGGGAAGGGGGTTTAGTCCTTTCATACGTCAAGTTGCGAATCCACGACAGCTATACTATTCCTAGTACAGTCCTTATGGTGGACTATAAACCGTATTACAATTTAACTCCACCGATATGCACAAAGATCGGCGCTTACAAAGAAGAGTTACTACCTATGGTATTCCGCCCATGAAATCCACCCCTAAGAACCCGTGATTCGACTTAACCTATAACCACAAAGAACTTTCCTTTGGAAGCTTACCAAAACCCCAACTAGATCCCCAATGATCTAGGCTTCATCCCTCGGATACAAGACTTCCCTTACAACTCGATTGATTGAATCATAGATAGATGAACCAAGTTCTAACCTAACCTAAAGACTCGATTATAATAGAAAGGGTATGAGAAAGAAGACCCTAGGCAAAACAAACAAGTATGGATTAGGTACATGTGTGGATCTCTTGCGGAGATGTGTTCACATCAATAGAATGATAAGATGAGAAGTTTAGAACACTTTGTTGATAGATTTAGAGGACAGGAGAAGAGAAAAGAGAAGAAAGAATGTTTGCAAGAGGTGAGGAACACAAAGGCAAATAGGGGGTATTTATAGGCCAAGAACCCAAAATGGGAAAATGCATTTCGTAAGTGGCGCGCTGACCGCGTGTCAGCACGTGGCCAGCGCGCCAGAATCCCGAAACCATATTTTAGGTTCTTGGCTTTTTAAATACCCGCTCTTGTTAAACCCCCCAATTATACTTCACGCTATGATCTTTCAGTCATTCTTATACTCAAGGCCAGCCAACTTAAATTTCCATTTGATAAAAGCATATGTGAAGTGTTTAAAAGAGATTTGTTTGTCCGATATTGAAAAGGGAAAAAAGAACTATTTGACATGGGTATTTTGAGTATTCCTCCAATGAAACAAGACTAGTTAGGATCTAACAAAGGTTTGATAAGTGGGTTAAGGTACAAAGGAATATTCTAAAAATATTCTAAACTTGGAGAGAAAGGGTGGATGCTATGGGGGAGAATTTGAAACTTCAATTTCAAATTGAAAGAAGAGATAAGGATGAGTTGTATGTGAGTTGTCATGATGTGATGTTGATGGGATAGAAAGGATCCTCTTGATCATATTCAAAATGAATGGTAGAGATGAGATGGTGAATAGGTAAGTTAGATTAGTGAAGTGACATGATCAAGGGTTGAGATGAAAGTGTGTGTGTATGTGTGTGCGCGTATGTTATTTGAATTTCACTTTGAGAGGGAGATGGAGTGATGAGGTAATTTGGATTGATGATATGGCATGATCAAGGGTTAGGATGAAGACGTGTGTGAGAGTGTGAAATTCAAATGGGGAAGATGATGAATAGGAAGTATGTGGTGGAGAATATTTTGATGTGATGTAGAGTAGCCTATGTTGGAATGTTAGGGGGCAATAAGTACACAAGGTACAATGGTGTAAGAGAATGTGAGTTGTCCCATGTGGGTATTATTTGGGGAAGGTTTGTATAAAGACGAGTTTAAGCTTGGAAATGGTTTTGAAGATGAAGTATGAGAGTGATGATGATTAAAGAGAAATCAATGGATTGATTTGTGTTTATAATCACATTGCCAATAAGAAAGAAAAGAGTGGGCAAATGTGATTATGGGATGGTTTGAGAAAGGAAGGTTTTGAGTGTATGGAAGATATAATCATTTGTTGGGTAAGAAGGGTTTGACAAATAATTAGGAAGGATGTGTTGTAAGATTGTGTAGAAAGAGTGTTTAATCATTTGTTGGAAAAGAGATTAACAAATGATTAGAGAGATTTGTTGTAAGACGTATGGTATAGAAGTGGTGTAAGGAGGAATGTGCGAGTTTGTAAAACCATCTTATATGTGTGGGATGACATGTGAGGAATTACATGTGTGGGTTTGTAAATCACTTATGTTGATACAAAAGTTGGACGATCCTTGATTAGGTCCGAATCAGGTGTAATACGGATCTGATAGGCTCCGGTTCCTGTATCAATTAAGTCTTGATGTATGAGACCTGCGCACTAAGAAAACAAGGCACCGTTAGGCTTACCGTGGGATTGTCTCCCACGATTATCCTCCGGTGTGAGAGTAAGTAATCGGTTTAGGTTTTAGTAGAAGGTTAGGGTTATGAGAGCATACCTTAGATGAGAGCCGAGGTGCTCTTTATATCCTCACCAAACCCTAATGGGCTTTGTCCCATTTATTAGGTTAGTACCCAAGAGGCTCCACCGTTATTTAATAACTAGTGGGCCCACCTCATGACTATGACTCGTTCGTAACGGGTGTTATAGATACCTGTGCGCGTGTGCGCTAGTTGGGCCTTGTAGGCCTAAATCCTTGTCGTGATAGCCCATATGTCATGGGCTTCCCCATAGGCAGTACCGTTTGGGCCTTGGAAGCCCGTATTGGTGTCGCTATGGCCCATTCATTATGGGCCCGGGTATAAATAGTATTCGTGGGTCGGGTTCATGACCCGAGGTTAGACTATACCTCATCATGTCCCCCCAGTCTAGTATGCGCTTGGTAAGACCGCGGATGCTAGACTACAAATAGTCGCGGTAAAAAATCCCTGGATGCGTACCGTGGAAGAAACAAGAAATTGTCCCGCCCAAAACAATGAATCTAGTCAACTGGAGTCGCAAAAATGCCTCTTCGTAATTCATGAGAAGGTAGCTAGAACATAGCTCATAGGTTGCATCCCTACCACACGATTAGGACAAGTGGGGGACACGTGTTCCTCATCCGGTCGTCGTGTCAGTAACAACTTGCCCTATATAAGGGTTCGCCTCCCTTTAACTGTTATTGCCACAGTAAAAAAAAATCTCTTCCATACCATTGATAAAGCTTCCATTAATCATCAAAAGTCAGACACAGGTAAGACGCGCGTGCGCATCCAAACTCTTGCTTCGCAAATCATGGTGTTGCAACTTACTGATTTTACATCAAAAATAACAGATGAGGAACTTCTTGAGTTCACATCTGAGTATTACATCCCATTAGCATTGCACCCGGCACTGCCGGCTGCGAGTGCGAGTATAGCGGATTTCCCCGAGGGGAAGGTTGGGGTATACACCCGGTTCTTTGAGTTTGCCAATCAATGTGTACCCCTGTCATTGTTTATGTGCAACGTCCTGAATCATTATCGTCTTCATATTTCCTAATTGCACTGCATAGGCGCGGCAAAAATATCCAATTTCGAGGTTAACTGCCGCCTATTGGCAATTAATCCCACGGTCCATTTGTTCCGCGCCTTCTATCATACCTCTTGGTCAAACGGATGGGTATCGTTTTCCAAGCGCGCCGGGCGTTTGCAGTGCTATACCCTGATGATATTATGGCGCCTCTCTAGGATTTTATCAGATGTTTGTGTCGGCCGACACCCAAAGTGTAATTCAAGTGATTATTGATTACATTTGGTAGGTATGAATTAAATTATATATACGAGAATACTAATGTTTAACTATATGGAATGTGTTAGGATCAATCCATGTTTAACGGTAATTTGAAACAAAGGGGATGATAATTACAAATTTGAAATACTTAACCATTAAACCAGAGGAGATTGTTTTGAAACTTTTATCTTTAGTATTTCTGGATTAATGACAATAATTGTTTTCCTTGTACGTTGCTATTAGTTGGTTATAAATGTAAGTCTGTTATCTCCAAACTCCCCAAGTGGAGCTGTTGGAATATGGTAGATGAATCCGCATGTTATACGGTTTGAAATACGTGAGCCTATTGGGGGCACACACGTTAATACACGAGGAATACGTTTAACTACTTCACAAAATAAATATTTAAATAGTCGTTAATTACGTTACTTGTTTAACTAATTTAATGGATATATTAAATATAAAACCAAGGGACTAAACCAGACTAAACCCGAACCACATGGGAGCCCCTTGTTGGCCGAATCTCATAGAAGGTTCTAAACGGGTGTTTGTTCGGCTATAGGAAAGGAGAAAAGGAAGGGGAAAAGATTTGGATAAATATTGGTATTTTTAATAATCTTATTGTACAACAATTAGGTTTGGGAGGCTATATATACACCCACCCTAAACCTTATTCTTCATTCATGAAATCCCTAAAATCACCTAGAACTTTCGGTGCTCTCTCCTCCTCTCATAATCTTAACCGAAACCCTAAAACTCCTTTTAGGGTTTTCGGTTCTTGCTCATTCCCAATCAATAGCAACCTTAAACTATTTTAGGGTTTTTGTTTAACATCTTCCTAGCTGACGATACTACACTTGGTTGTTTTGGTTCTATCCTTGCTCGGCTAAAACAACATACCTATCTAGGGTCTTTAGTTCAAGGTGTCTCGGATCTAGGGGTTATCGGTAATTAGGGTTTTTATATAAAACCTAATTAGGTGTTTTTGATTTGGTTCAGTTAGCTACAGAACTGTAACACCCCCAAATTGGGTCGCAGTGGAATAAGGGTCCGGGGCGTGTTACTTATCAGATCAATAACACAAGATAATATAAGAACGACCAAAAAGTCATTTAAAACTGATACATTGGAATGTAATAAGTTTGGTGTTACAAATGCCAAAGCTTTACTTGTTTACTTTGTTATTATTAACAAAAATTTTCCAGCCTTATAACGATATCAAAATGTAATGCGACTATATCTTTAATGCATGTCTTCAAAATATAAACAACAATGTATCATTCGCACATCTGTGTCTTAATGACATCCTGAAAAAACATTGCATTTAAAAACATCAACTTAAAGTTGGTGAATTTCATATGTTTATGTAAATGTATATGCAGGACCGCAAGACTTTCCCCGTGATAATGCAACAGGATGCAGACATCACAAAATGTAATTACGTTTGCCTAAGCTCATGACACCGAGTCGACTTTCTTTGAATTAATTGAATACAATATATAAATAGTGCCTACATTGCCCGTTAATGATGTATTAATCCCATATACAATCCAGTATCCGGGACATGCATATTTCGTTTGTATCGATGATAGTAGTCTCCGAACGGGGAGGTCAATCCCATAATAGAATTTCTATAATCATTTGGGCTCACATTCCAGTAATTGACACTTCTTGATCTCATGGGCACTAGTAGGTATCGCTACTTAGGCATATACGTTATCATGATTAAAATGTTAACAATGTGTCCAATTTGTAAAAATGCATATGTGTTCTTCATCCCAAAATAATGTAATGTAATAATTGTAAAACTTGGGGCTATGATTCACCTTGAGTGGTAAAACTGATAATAAAATATCCCAAGTAAAAAACGCCGTCACGCTAACGCCCGAAACTGAACGAGTTAATATAGGTCGATTCAGTATTTCAAGTTCGTTGTCTAACTACAAACCATATATAATCCTATATTTTTTTCATCGTGCTATCGTCGGGGCTATATTAATTGAGAGTCTGACATGCGTATGAGGAGTTAGGACACTTAAATCGTAAAATCCAACAATTCTTGTCCAATACGCCATCCGATTAAGCCTCATAGGAGAAATTATCTAGTAATATTGACTTTGATAAACTTTATAACATTTATATTTATATACATATTTATTTTTTTTATTTATATATATATTTTATCATATTTATTTAGTATTTTTATTTATATTTATATATATATATAATTATCTATCTATATAAATAATTATATACATTTATATATTTTATACATATATTCTTTATTACATTAGATTTATTTATAAATATATATATATATAGCTATATCACCATCTATTCGTTTAAGTGAAATCGTAATTATAAAGTAAAAACATTTATAATTACGCCTTTAGTAAAAATGACATAACTTTGTCATTTTAAGTCCGCTTCTCGCGTTTCTTATGCTCATGGTTTCGTATTATATAAGACGACAGTGATCATAAATCACATTTTTAGGTTTTTAAGATTCTATGATGAATAGTGTTTTTACTGTTTATGACAGCTATATAATCGTTTTTATACTTTTAATTAACGTAAAACCCATTTTTGTCGTATCTTATTCGTTATAGCTCCGTTTTTAGCGATTCTTTCGAACGCGTTCTCGTAATTGAAAGTTTTATCATATTATTGAAGTTTACAAAGTATAAGTTACTGCCATGACTTGTAACTTTTATAATTTTGTTTTACTAATTATTTAGCGTTGTAAATCTGTAACTAGCATTTCTTCTTCGTTTATAAATTGATTTTCGAGTTTCTTTTTCATTTTTGGAATCATCATGAGAATGTACTATCTTTTATAATCATTAATATGGGTGCTTCTAAAAATCGAACAAAACAGAAAGTTTGAAGTTTTGTGATTTAGACATGTTTTAGTTTGATTTTTGAACCATAAGCTTCAACACCTTATTAAAACACTTCAACATTTCTATCTTTTATTTTAAAATATAAAATAAAGTCCATTAGATTCATACTTTATAAGTTGTATTCAATGATAAAAAAGTTAAAACTACTATTTTTCACTTGTAAATATGAAGTTACTTTAGAACCCTAATTTGTCATAAACAAATTTATATTAACCTATATGTTAAAACACTTTTACTTCCCTTTTAACATCACTATTAGCTCCATGTGACATGTAAAATAAAGTTCATAAAACATTATCATACGTAAATATTCATCTTTACCATATTCAAAAGTATCTAGATGGTGAATTTAGCTAAATATATCATATGAACACATAAAAGTATTTGTTATGAATGTTTTAAGCTTTTAAATAACCTTGTGTGGATGAGTATTAGAGTATAGGAATAACAATCACACCTTGTGATTAACAACCTTGGGCTTGAAAATATCAGGTGAAAAACCCTAATTTCAACAAAAACACTAATCATGCAATATCTTGTTAATAACCACTTTCAATAGCTTAACCAACCCTTAAACCTTCTTTGAATACCTTAAGTGTGATGTATATTTATCACTAATTGGTGAAATAAATTAAGCTATGGATTGTGTATTAAGTGTGTTTGATGTCGTGGGTTTAGAAGAGAGACAAGGAGATTGATTTTGTGATTTTTGTAAAGAAATGTCTTGTGTGAGTTTTCTATGACCCTTGCATGCCTATTTATTACACTTGGTAGTTATTTTGAGATATTCATAGTTGTTCTAGTTGCTCATATGAAAGGTGGCATGGATAAGTAATGCATGAAATGAAAAGCTAGAGCTTATTGGATAAGAAAAAGCAGATCATGAGATTCAAGTAGCATGCTAGATCTTTTATGAAGAGGGGGGGGTATTGTGTATGGTTCTTTGTCTTCATCTTGGCTTTCTTGTCATTATACACGAAATTATTTATGTGTATAGTTAGGATATGCTTTTAGTCTTTTATTATAATGTTACTTGCATTATATGATGTATAATGTAGTATAGATCTTTGAACAATGTATAACTTGTCTTGGTAGAGTTTGGTTTGAATTATTTCATGAATAATATGTATAATGTGATAAATACTTGAAGTTTTTAAATAAACTTTAAGTATTGGGTATAAATTTTGGGTATTTGATGAAGCGTAGATAAGTTAACGTGCTTCCGGGAAGGCTCTTTAAATAGTATTTGTATCGACAGGATAACGTAAAAACTTAAAGTAAAATAATAAAAATAAAATGTGCAATGATAATAATTATCCTCTAAATAATCATTTAACACTTGCTTGATGTAAACGTTTAATTGTTTTAATGAACAGTTTTTTACATTTGAATGATATTTTAGTTTACAGCGAATTTAGCTTAACGATTACGATTTAAAGCAAACGCGTTAAAACCCTAAAATAAATTGTTAATTACATAACGTCGTACAATGACCAAATTACGAGGTGTTATAGTCTCCATCATTAAATGAGCAATGTCCTCAAGGCTTATGAGCACGGCACTTGATGATGTGCGGTCTTGGGTGAAAAAGAGGTGTGGATATTTCTTCCTGATGATCTTCAGTTCACACGTAAACTCGGACCAGCCTAGATTTTCCATCGACCTTGAAAAAATTGAGGACACGCTTCGCATCAATTGGTTGATTTCCAGCTCCATGATTTCTATCAGGTTCTTTATCAAAATGTAAGTAGTCATCTACTTGTAGTCCTTACAACGGAAACAACTAATGGACGTATAGAAATAACATTTCTTCAAGTTCGGATACATGAAACGTATTGTGGACCCTGCTTAGCTCTTGAGGAAGCTCAAGCTTGTAAGCAACGGACTCCAACCTTATTCAGCACTTTGAATGGTCGACATATCTGGGGTATATCTTCCCACGTTTTTGTCCAAAACGTTTATGTTATGCCCTCAGTACCATAGGCGAACCTTAAGCACAACTTTATCTCCAACTTGACAATTCTATCGGGGTTACTCTTTAATCAGCGTGCTCTTTTGTCGATCTGCGAGCGGGTTTGAATCTTTTGTTATAATCTGGTGAACCTCTCCGTTGTTTCTTGCACTAATTGGACCAGTGAGTTGAACTTGTCCAACTTCTGCCAATACGGCGTGACGACACTTTCGGACCATTAAGTGTTCAAATGTGCAACTTAATGCTAGCATTGATACCTGTTATAGTATGAAAACTCTGACTAATGGCAAATGTATAACCCAACCATTTCCAAAGTCAATTATGCAAGCACGTAGCATATCCTCGAGAGTGTGATCATGGTTTTCTCGCTTTGCTCCGTTGGTTTGTGGATGATAATCCAGTATCTTTATCCAAACTTGTACCCAAAGCCTTCTGAAGTGACTTCTAGAAATTTGATGCGAACCGAGGGTCACGATCACAGATAATTGAGACAAGTATTCCATGCTTCGTGACTACCTCCTTTAGGTACATTCTTGCCAGTTTATCCATAGGATCCGTTTCCCTCATTGGCATAAAAATGGCAGACTTTATAGTCGCGTCCACGATCACCATTAGTGTCTTAAAAACTTTGACAACTTAGGATAGCTTCTGACAAAATTCCTTCGTGATGTTGTCCCACTTCCATTGAGGTATCTCGGGTTGTACTAACAAACCCGATGGTCTCTGATGTTCGGCCTTGACCTTAGCACAGGTCAAACATTTGCTAACATAGGTGGCGATGTTGGCTTTCATATTGGGCCACCAATATAGTTTCTTCATATCCTGGTACATTTTTTCAGAACCCGAGATGAATAGAGTATTTATGACTTTGTAGGGACTCGTGCATGATCACAGTCCTTAAGTCGTCATAACATGGTAACCAACTCCTGCCATTTAAGCACATAGTTCCATCCGCACGTGGTTCTAACGTTTCCATTCTAAGTTTCTCTGGATCTTTTAAATTCTCAACCAATATACCCCCTAACATCCTCCTTCTTGATGTTCTTTGGCTTTCGTGCTTCAGTCTGAGCTTTTAAGATTTGTTTAGGAAGATCCAATACAATAGTCATTACTAAGGCCTGAACCCTTAGTGGTTCTCGTTCCTTCCTGCTCAGAGCATCTGCAACAACATTCGCCTTCCCTGGGTGATAACGAATTTCGTAATCGTAATCACTCAGCAACTCTAACCAGCGACGTTACCTCATATTCAATTCCTTCTGATCAAGAATGTGTTGTAAACTTTTGTGATCAGTGAACACCATGTACTTGGTTCCGTACAGATAGTGCCTCTAAATCTTTAGAGCGAACACTACTGTCCCAAGTTCTAAATCATGAGTCGTATAGTTCTTTTCATGAATTTTTAACTGGCGTGATGCATAAGAAATCACCTTTTCTCTTTGCATCAACACAGCCCCCTGATGGTGGTGTTAGGTACATCCAGGTACCTTTGATTATTAGTTATGCTCTCGAAATGACGAATGTGAGCATGAGGCTCCTCATCATTACCTCCTCAAAATATTCGATTTTGAACAAGATTAACGAGAGAGGATTTAAGTTCAAAATTTTAAGCATTGATGGGTGGTATACTATAGCACTTTCAAACCCCCCGGTGGGAGCTTGAAGTTGCTTGGCCATAGGTCGGTCATCGGCCATTGGAATTGGATCCGTGTCAACAATAGGGATTGCCTCTTGTTGTTGTCGAGAACGTCGACGATTACGTCTTCTCGGAATTGTGTATTCCAAGGAAGAACGAGTGCGCATGCACTAGTGAAAATAATAAAAAGAAGAATTTGAGATTAAGAAGATTATTTTTGGGGAAATTTACAATTTTTAGTATTTATTAGGAAAGAAAACAAAAAGAAAAATATTTTTGGTAACCGTTAATTACAAGCTTCATGATAAGTCTCCAAGAGTACGCACAAAGGTTGAGCGGATAAGCTTTGCGAAGCCGCAATGACTTCTTCGCAAGTAGCTATCACCTTTCCTTATTCTCAACCTTATAGTTTGTAAACTCGAAGTGTACGTCGTTACATCGAGAGTAAACTCACGATTAATTTGTTGTTTATTGGAATGGTTATGATGGATAGTATTATCCAAATATGTTATTTTTATCTTTTGTTATTTTCTACTAATTCGATAGGAATGGAATTAATGAAACGTTTTGTATTTTTTTATAATATAACAAAAATAGCAAAGTTAACTTCCATAAAGGAAGGGTCTTCAAAACTTTCTTCAACGAATATCCTCAAAAATCGTTCACGTCTTCCTCGACAGCGGCGCCAAAATTTGGTACGTGTGTAAGCACTAGTCAAATTTATATACGTATAGTATAAATCTAGTGACAATTCTTTCCAAATTACTTCTCAAACAAGAGAACATAAAAGGATAAAATCTCACTTAAGAAAACACAATACGGGATATATTTTAAAACCGGGAAGTATTTTCTTTATCGGGTCGTATCCCAACGAAGTTCGTGAATTGAAATTTCGGGACTCATTCAGATTTCGAGTCAAGAATGGATAAGATTTTTGATGATTTAAATTACATACGTATATAATAGCACAATTAAACTATAAAAAACGATTAAAGAATTAAAAACGTTTAACTAATACGAAAATTTAACAAACGTGAATTAAAAACGTGAGCTAAAACTAGAATTTAAAATCTACAGCACTAATACTAACAAATTTTATACCTAAAAATCACAAAATTAAAGAGAAAATTTTAGGAAAAAGAATTAGAATTTTTTAGCTATTTTTGAATTTTCTATGAATTTTTAAAGAAAAATGAATTAACTAAAAATACACTTTTTCTAAAATTTAACACTAAAAATCTATTTTTATTTTTCAAAAATACTAGAATGAAAAAGAAAATTATTACAAAAAGAATTAGATTTTTCCAGCTATTTTTCTATTTTCTATGAATTTCTTAAGAAAAAGAAATTACCAAAAACCTATTTTAATTTCTAGAAAATACAAATTTTATTGGAAAAAAATAAAAAAAATGAAATTTAACTACTGAAATGTGCAGTGAAAAACTAATGGGATTGAATATGCCCAATTTTTACTTAATCTATTGAAACCCTAATTTTTGCTTATTAAAACATAAACCCTAATTGTATCAAACTAATTTTACAAAATTATTAATCTATTTTATTAAATAAAAGAACAAGGAGAAAAATGCAAAAATTTGAAGTAACGGGTTAGGGCGGTATAGTAGCAAAAATATACACTAATAGTTAAAAACTGGACACCTTAATATTTAGAAAATACCAAACAGACACTGACTTAAGCACAATTTGCTTTATTACAAAAGTGAAAATAAGCAAAAATCTAAAACAGAAAAGTTACTCCTGAGCTTTTCTACTACAACTTTAATAAAAGCTCTTTGACATTTTATCTACTGAATAAGCAAGAAAATAAGCTTTTTAAACTGAGCTACAGAAACTAAGAAGTTTCTTTGAAAATCTAACTTTTCTAAACTTTGGCTTATTCCTAGCTTAATTCTCAATGAAAATAAGAACCAAAAGAATCTACAAGAAGCTTATAATGTGTACTAGGGATATCTAAAAAAGACATCTAAGCTAAAGTAAACTTGATTAAAAGAAATTTGCTTCTGATGAGAAAGGTTCTGGCTATATGACTGTTATTTAGCAATTCATTATAAGCTAAATAGCTCTTTTATAAATTCTAGAAACTGAATATTTTGATAATATGCTATAATTATGCATTATAAAAGAAACCTAGATAAAAGGATTTTGGAAATAACAACTAGAAATTAGAAATCCAAAAAAAATCTTTGAAATCACAGATGCTGCTAATACCACTTTTGTAAGAACATAAGGACTAGTCTAAAGCTTAAAAATGAAAATTAAAAGATTATCTAAATAGAGCTAATGGAGTACTACTAGATTGCTTAAGACTGAGTTCTTACTGCTTACTTGCAAGTGCTAAAAAGTAACTAGAAAAGTGGTGAGCATCAGCAGTAGTAACTGAGTCTAATTTTTATTGCTTTTATCTGATGTATTTGGCAATCCTTAACGTACAGCCCAAAATTAAGCTTTAGAAACACTATTCTTACTAACTAAATGTTTCTACAAACCTACATAACAATTTGAACACTTAGAATGTTGTGAGTGATCTAAACTCCAAATCTACTTAACACTTTAAGTGTCCTGGTGCTAGAAATAGCTTTTTTAGCTCTAAATCTTGAAATTATACAATTTTCGGGGGGAAAAAAACTTTTCCCTAAAAAAATTTCCTTTTTTTTTTTTCTAAAACTTATTATATCACATTAACACATACTGGACTTATGTAAATTTGCTACTAAGTTGACTTTAAGAGTCAAAGGCACCATAAATCCAAACACTAGTTAAAAACTGCCTAATTCTTATTTGCTTTAAACATCTATTTTAAAACCTTAACACTAGCTAATCGCTTACTATCTTACTTTTATAAATATAAATAATTTGCTATTTAAGCCACTAAAAAACCAGAACTTTTAAAAGAAAATAAGCTAGTTTATAAGCTTGCTTTTCATACTAGTATGCCGAATTTTAAAGGCAAAATGAAGGATTAACAAGATTTTTTTAACTAATGAAAAACTTAAAACAGATAGAAAATAACCTAAACAAACATGTTTTTGAAAGGATAATGAACAAGATTAATGAATGCATAAGCAAATGATTTAAGTGAATATGAGCTGAGATGAAAATTTAAACATTGGAAAAACTTGATTTTGTTAGTCTCTGAACCTAGGTCCTCTTTGTTGAGTGAGTGAACTTACAAACACAATTCATATTGCTATCCTTAGCTTTAAAACCTGAGCTTAAGCTCAATAAGCTGAAATGAGCTTATTGACTCCAAAAGCTTCCAATATCAATCAATTGAACTCAAATGAACATTGTTTGAATTAATAGTCACAATCTCAGTATTTTAAATTGCTTTTAACAAAATCTTGTAAAACTTTAGAACAAAAGTAAACAGAATAAGATAAATGTGCTTATTTACAAGGCTTATTAGCTAAAACTGGCTTATATCATGAAAACTTAAACACAAACACAACTCAACTAGTTTTATTGCTTTCAAAAGAATAGTACAGGATAAGAAACAGGAAGTACAAATGATTTGAAAGTTTAAAACTCAATTTGAAAAGATGAACAGTACAAGTAAAATTGAAAAGGAAAATTTACAAAAAACTAAATTCACTAACTCTCTCTCTCTTTAAAACTGAATAACAAACTCCTATTTATAGGAAAAGGTGAGGAGAAGATGAAAACTCTAAGCATTCCTAGCCGTTGATCTCTTTTATTTGAATCTTGGTCGTTGGATGTTATGGGTGACGTGTCTGAGCCAATCACTGCTTGCCAAGTGTGCAAAATGACGTGGAGAAGGACTTTGATTGGTGGGATGGAGTTGGAAGAAACGGGAGAGGGATTTGAGAAGGTTGGGTTTGTTCGGGCTTTTTGGCGGGAAAAACCGTTATAAGGTTGTTAAGAAGAAAAGATAACCCGCGTTTGTGTTTGAAAGTTTGGCATATTTGCATAACAAGCCCTTGTGTTTTTTTCACCGTTTTGTGTATAAGAATGAGATGTAAAAATGGCATTTTGGCCCTTAGATGTTTTTTAACACAGAATGGGCTTTTGAATTGGGCTTGTAATCCGAGTGTAGCATAAGAATGGCCCAAGGGCATTTTGGTATTTTAATCTTCCATTGTAAGGGCAAAATGGTCATTTTTCCTTTGTCCTTTTCTTTACTTTCTTGACTTTTCTCGACCACGATCTGATTCGGCTTTCCCAAAAAAAAAAAAATTGGCTTCAAATCTTTCTCTGTATTGTTCTTCTTTATTTTCTTGTTGGATTTTTGCTCATTGTTGCTCTTTTTGAATTTTGATATCCTTTCCTGCAAGTTGAGACACAAAAGCACAATATTTCCATCTTTTGGATTATTTTTTGCTTTTTTATTTATTTTTTTTTTTTTTTTTTTATTCCCGTTATTTTATTTTTTTCTATTTTTATTTTATTTTTTTTTTCTTTTCCCCCCCTCCCTCCACCCCACACCCAAAACTCGTCTTCTTTTTTTTAATTTTTACTTCCCCACCCACGTAACCCCCACCCCACTCACCCCCCCCCCACACCCATTTATTTATTTCCCCCCACACCCCGTGAAATCCTAGATATTTTATGTATACAATTTAACACTTATCACGCCCAAACCCTTATTTGAAGCATCGCAGTACCAGTATGCGATGTGATATCTTCGTTCCTCAGGTTAAGGCATGGATTGGTGCACTGCACAGTTCTGCTTCAACTGTTGAAAGCTTGCTTCTTGTTTATCGCCTCAATCAAACTTGACACCTTTCTGGGTTAGTTGGTCATTTGTCTTGGCGATCTTTGATACCCTTCTTTGAATCTTCTATACTAGCCGGCAAGGCTAAAAATTGGCGAGTCTATCGCTGGTGGTTTTAGGAGAACGCCAATCTTTGATAGATTCTATCTTGGCTAGGGTCCGGTCAATTTGTGAATACCTAAAAAGTCAATCACTGTGACCGAGGAAGGAATTGTACTGGTGTTCCAGAATTCACACTTGGAGAAATTGGGTACAATTCTTCCTTCTTAAGAAATTCAAGATTTCTAAGGTGATATCTTCATGTTCCTTCCTTACTTTTGGAGTAGATCAAAATGTCATCGATGTATAGACACTACAATCTTGTCCTGATACGGTTTACTCACCCTGGTTCATATGGCTACATGAACCATGCGGTGCATTAGTCAAACCAAAAGGCATGACTTGGAATTCATAGTGACCGTATCGAGTCCTGAATGCAGTCTTGGGAATGTCTTCTTCTTGAACTCTCAACTGGTGATACCCTGACCTTAGATCGATCTTTGAATAAATACTCGACCCTTGCAGCTGGTCGAATAGGTCATCGATCTGGGGAGTGGGTAGCTGTTCTTTACTGTCGATTGTTCAATTACCTGTAATCGATGCACATACCGGAAAGGACCCATCTTTCCTTCTTTACAAAGAAAACCGAGAGCTCACTAGGGTAAGAAATTGGTCTTATGAAGCCTTTGTCCGTAAGTTCCTGTAGTTGCTCCGCTAGCTCCTTCATTTTGGACGGTGCTAATCTATATGGTGCCCGTGCTACAGGTGTAGCACCAGGTACCAAATCGATTCGAAACTCCACTTGTCGAGTGGGTGGTATACCCGGCAAGTCCTCAGAAAACACTTCAGGAAATGCTTGGACAATCGCACATCTTCTAGTCGTTTCTACTTTGAATGTATTCATCTTTGGTTGCGGTGATTATTTGCTAAGAAATACGTGACTCCCTTCGTTAATTACTCTTGAGCCTTGTACACGAGATGATGTTTTATCGTGGGCCGTGTTTATTGCTGTTCCGTCACTTCTGAACGATTAAAATTTTGTCTCAAAAGGAACACGAACAATTTTTCCGCTCAGACAATAGGCATCGGCTTGATACTTTGCAACCAATCATGCCAATAATCACGTCAAAAACTCCTAGTTCTACGGGCAGTAGGTCTATGTTGGTAAAGATTGATTCTTAGAAGGTTTAACGGACAACCCCGAATACATAGTGTTTTATCCACTACTTTGTTCGCACTTCCTCAATGTCGGCGTTATGTGTGTATGTCTGATTTTTTCATGTTATATGTGCGAAGTTGGTATATTTCAAGTAAGTGTGATAAAATCAATTAGATTGAGATAATTTGCTGTAGATACAAAACCTGTAAATTTCGGGCACCTCGGTTGCAAATATTTTTTTAGTTAGCTTTTTAGTTGTTTTTGGAGCGAAACGTCACCCGTAACGAAAGTGTATGTCAGGGTTTTACCCATGCTATGCCACGGCATACCACTTGCTGAGGGTCTTGGCATTTTCCAACCTGATTAACCCCGGTTGTTGTTGGGATCATTCAATTTTGGGGCAAATACTTCTTTGAAAATGCCCATCATTGAGATCCACTTTCTTATAAATTTGCCCTACTGTTTAGACCAGGTTGATATTTGGGCGGGGATTCATGCAAGTCTAGAGCTCTACACTTTCTTTGTCCAATCGGTTGTTTGGCACACTTGTGGCATATTTTGGCGCTAGAGCACCAAGGACACATTTGGTGTTTGTTTCTTCTTGGATCATGTGGAGGTTTTTGGGCCGGTATTCTGAGTATATGGGGTCTATCACAGTGGACTCCATATGGGACGGAAGGGATAATTGTTGCGCGGCTGTGGGGGGTGGGCGACAGGTGTTTGTGGGGCTGGTTGTTGCGGGTGTACGAAAGAAAAGAACAGGGGCATAAAGGATGATAAGAAACTTTATACAAAGGAGGAAAATATGAGAAAAAACAACAATGGTCAAAGAAAAAAAAACGAGAAAAAAGAAAAGTAAAAGTAAAAAAAAGGAGAACGATATATATTGTAACTAACGATGATAAGGTGATGAAGAAGTTTTGCGATAAAATGAGGACACGATCTAGGAGACCAAAAAAGGATTATAAATAAAAAAACAAAATAACTATGAAGAAACAAAAGGGATGGGGGTTCAAGACACATGATTAAGGTGGGATCAGGATATACACTTCATAGGAATAAAAATATTTTTGATATAACCCTTATTGAAAGGGAACAGAAAGTAAAGCGAACAAATAGGCGAAACACAAATAAAAGTTAAGATAGGGGAATCGGATTTGGGTGGTGGAAGTACTGGCATGCAAGATACTATCTGACAACTTACAAGAGACATGGGAAGGATACCAGAAGAGTCGAACATAACTTACAAGTCATAGGAGAAAGGAGAACAAGCACCATAAAAGAAAGCGAAGCATAACTTTTATCTACATCTTACACCTTTGATAAGGGATAATAGATCGAAAATTTATAAGGTAACTTCACACGAGGAAACAAACAACAGTTGGAATCTAAGGAAAAATTTTAAGTAATGTAAGATCCAAAAAGCGAAATAATAATAAGCAAAGGATTAAAAGAAATCAATAAAATGAAGAGAAAAAAAAAATAATCCGAAAAGTAAAATAAATCGACTCGAATATGTATTAAAAAGGACGGGATTAGGAGCCCAAATGGTTATTTTAGAGCGGATATGTTATGGAAAAATACTATAGTGGACACTGAGGATGAAAGAGAGATGGAATTTCAATAAATTAAGGTTAAAAAAAAAAAATGAGAGATGGAATAGATAAGGGTAGTGGATATTGGAATATCGTGGTGAGGGTATTAGAGCTGGGGAGAAATGATTTTTGGACCTAAAAGCTAGATAAAGGGGAAGTAGATAAATATACAACAAAGAAAAATAAGTGAATTAAATAAGAGGGATAAGGAATTAATAAGAGGAAAAGGAGAAAAGGCTGAAATGTAGGGAAAAAGAAGAGTGAAAGGAAGAATAGTAAGAGAAATAAAGGGGACAAATAATAAAATAAGAGCATTTAGGGGAGTAAAGTGACAAAAGAAATATAATCAAAAAGAAAAACGGGAAAAAAAAACAACGAAAAAAAACGAAGAAAATTAAATAAAAACAAGATAATAAAAAAGAAAAACGAGCAACCAAAAAATAAAAAAGATGATCAAAAAACAAAGGATAAAAAGAAATAGATGAAAAAGAGCATCAAAAAGAAAAATACGAAAAGATCCATATCTAATAAAAATGATAGAATAAGAGGAGAAATAGCCTCGGTCTAAGCCTGATACCACAAAACAATACAAAGAATGACTGAAGACGAAAATAAAAAAAATAAAGAAGTGAAAAGAATAGAGCAGAATGTAAGCAGTATTCCTACTTACCAACTGAAATAAATAAAAGAAAATCAGGAACCTAGCTCTGTACGAAAGTGAGTAGAGAAGTGAGAAAAAAGGTCAATATTTCATATACCGAAGAGACTACCGTTTAGTGTCCCTCCTGGATAAAGCGTAAACCAATGATAAAAAACAACAGATAAGAAAGAAATGCGAAAACATCTTAGTACACTGGAAATGATCAGTAAGATTCCCATATCTAAGACAAAAAGCAAAAGAAAAAAAAAAAAAAAGAGGAACACAACAGATCAAAACAAGAAAGAGTAAAACAAGAGAACAAAGTAAGTAAGGGAATAATTCATACAAGAATGAATTAATTGCTAAAAGGGAATGAGTACCCAAACAAAACTATAATCTAAGGGCGATAGCTAAATATTTCAGGGCCATCTGAGAAGAAAAAAATTGCTTAAGAGATGACAGAATAGGGCGGAGATTCGGAATGAGGAGAAAAGAAAAAAGATGGCAATGAACAGCTCTATTGTTATCTGGGATGTCAGCCTTAAACTGTATTAACATATATAAAGATGGAATGCAGGAAGGAAAGGATGGCCAACGATATCAGAGGACAAAAAAAGTCGCAAATAGATAGATAAGTTATAGGAGAATTCTGAAGATAAAGACGAAATAATATGGCTAAGATAAAAAATGGTAACTCATTGCAAAGTTATTAGGGGAAGGGAACAGAAAAACGAGGGGTGAGATGAAAACGAAAGTCGAAAATTTTTGTGCAATATAAATAATAGGATAAAGGGAAGTGAGGAAATAAAAGTCTGCAAGAGTAGCACAGATCATTTTGTAACAAAGGTAAAACTAGGAGAGAGACGAATGAGAGAGAATAAGAACCTGGAACGAAAAATAGAGTGAAAAAGACATCAAAGAAGAAGATAAAGCAATAAACAAAAACACAGCAGGGCGTAGAAATGAAGAAGCAGAGCGGAAAATATCAGAGTCATCGTGGGAGTGGCTACACTGTGACCTAGAAATATTAGATAGAAAAAACAGAGACAATGGCCTTGTAACCATCGCCAAATAATGATAAAGAAATACTTATAAGAGACCATGAATATATGCTTCTAAATGGGAGAAAAATAGACAAAAACATGAACTAACAAAAATGAAATAACACACACTCCGCTACGTAGTTTAGACACTTGTTTATAATCACCTACAAATCCCCTACTCTATCTAAAGGACTGCTTAGCGCATTCACCGCTCTCTAAAAAAGCTATGGAATTTGGATCTCCTGTTTAGATTATCTGTATTAATGTAAAATAGAGACAATATCACTATATTAGAAGGACGATATTGTGAAATCACAACCGTTGATTACCGACAGTGGTGAATTGTGGTTTTTTGATACTCTGAAGTAAGTTAATGTCTTGTTACAGATCTATTTTAATTGGGAAGTGTGATTATAGTCTTGGAAATGGAGATTCATAGTACTTTGGTATGTTTGATATAATTATTTTTTTTCTTACGGCTTTATAGAAGCAAAGGGCCTTTGCCTTTTTGCTTTGGATGTTTTAAAATTAGGAGTGTCAAAATATTTTTGTGTGAAATGGTTTTGATTTTAAATAGGTTCGATTGGTCTCAAACCTTATAACGATTGTGTAATTGATAAATTCTGGAAGTTTTAATTGAAAGATCTTCTTTAAGTTTTTCAAACGCCTAATTTTTTATAGAAAATTTGGGTAGATATGGGGGAAATTTGGGCATTTGTTCAGTTTTAAAGGCTTCATATGGTTTTAATTTACTATAATGTAAGTTGGATAAGTTGGTGGTATCTTGAGGTTGATTTTATATAGGAATACAAATACAGGTGTAAATTATTAAAAACCTTATATCTTGAAAATTAAGGTTGAAGGGTTAGTTTGACTAAATTAAGAGTTATGGGTTCTTATTTTCCACTTTGAAATTAACGTGAAAATCAAATGGGATTCGTAGGGTAATTAGTCACCGCCGTGTTATTGTGACTTGCGTAGGGTGTGGTATTACCTCTCTCAAAACAACTTCTGATTTGATTTTCTGCCTTTATTTTTTGTTTTAGTTTAGATAGAGGCTAGGTTAGTGGAAATATTGAGTAGTGGTTTGATTGTGGGTGGGGGTTTTATGTTTGTAGTTTTAGTCTGTTATTGTTCTTAGATTAAAGATTTTTTTTTACCCTTAGACACTACCACTTAAGTGGCAAAGATGCGGGGGAAAACAAAGTTATTTTGAAGAGTATTTATGGTTGATAAGATTTCTTTTGTTTTGTATGTTATTCTTGTTTCTTTATTTGAGATTTTATTATCAGAAGATGGCTGTTCATAGGTTATTACTAATGTTGAATTAGAATGCTGGATGTGAAAGATAATTAATATTTTCTTTGTTTAGTAAGCTTGATGTGAGCAAATACTGGTTGCATTTTAATCCTGAAAATTGATTTTAGTTGCATGCTGACTGTTGTTACTGAGTAAGATTAAAAAGGCTAAGAATTATCAGAGGTTTGTAGGTAGCATGGGCTACTGTTACTTGCTTATAACGGGGGTTCTTTAAAAAATAGCAATCTGAGAGAGCTTTATTGTATCTTTTCATATTCGTAGAATATAGATTATAAGTAAATGACTATGTGTTACTATGATGATGTAGTATAATTAGTTCTTAAAAATAGTGTAGTCTCTAGAAATACCATTTGTTTGTTTTCTAGCTTTGAAGAGATTAGTTCATTATGAACTACTCTTTTGCGTAGATTATAGTCATTCGTCTACAAAATGGAAATCTTCTATGACCACATAGCAAACTCACGTAGATGAAGAAGAGCAAGCTAGTTGTTAACAATTATCATAGAAGTAGGATTAGTCGCGCGAAGATCATAGACACACTATGGATGAAACAATTAAATGAGTATGATGGGGGAACTAAACTTTTTCTTAGGATTACAAATAAAACAATTAAATGATGGAATATTTTTTAATCAATCAAAATATATTAAGGAAATGCTTAAGAAATTTGGACTAGAAGACTCTAAGCCAATGAAAACCCCCATGTCTACGGAAACCAAACTCACAAGGGACGAAGAAGGTGAGTCCGTAGATAATACCAAATATAGAGGCATGATAGGTAGTTTATTATACTTAACGGCAAGTAGACCCGATATCATGTTTAGTGTTTGCCTTTGTGCACGCTTTTAAGAGGATCCTAAAACCTCTCACCTAGAAGCGGTTAAGCATATCTTCCGATACATTAAAGGCACTATGCATTTGGGATTATGGTATCCCAAGGGATCCGGCATAGAAACAATAGTTTATGCGGATTCGGATCATGCGGGAGATTACGTTGATCGCAAGAGCACTAGTGGTGTTTGCACATTCATGGGATGTTGTTTAACATCTTGGTTTTCAAAGAAGCAAACCGCTCTTGCTATCTCCACAACCGAAGCGGAATATGTTAGTGCCGGAAAGGCATGTCAACAAGCACTATGGATGAAACAAGCTCTCATAGACTATGGCATTAGGTTAGACAATATTCCAATAATGTGTGACAACAAAGGGGCTATAGACTTAAGTAAGAATCCCGTTCAACACTCACGAACTAAACACATAGAAATTCGCCACCACTTCCTTCGTGATAATGTTCAAAAAGGGAATATCTCTTTAGAAAAGGTCTCATCGGAAGACAACATAGCCGATATTCTAACTAAGCCACTTAAACGTGAACCATTTAACTACTTACGCTTAGGTCTAGGAATGATGGAACAAATTGACTAAGTTTTCAGCACTAAAAATTAATAATGAACTATTTGTCAAAAATCTGAGAAATAATTTCTCAACAGGTGGCGGCCCCCTTAATTCATAAGGGGCGGCCCCCTTAATTTTAAGGGGGCCGGCCAGACTTTAAGGGGGCCACCCACTGAACATAATTTTTTTTTCTTCTCTCTGTGTCTAGGCTTCTGTTTTGCACAAAAATACAAAAAAAAATTGGGAAAAACCTATATGAAACCTTTTACAAATTCCTCCATCTAAATGCATATCTCATTACACATAGTCCCATCTCATTTATTTTCTAAAGAAAGTCTTTCTCACAACTAGGATCACATGAAAATTAATTTTCACATATTGTTGAGATATGCTAAAAACATTTCTTTTTCATATGCATAATGCTTTCTTACTTGTTGTCAAAAATATATAATCTAATATATATTTCTTGACAATCTTGGTTGAGCAAAATTAAATCAAGGAGCATTTGGATTATTTCTTAGGTCTTACATGTCTTAGTGTCGAAATAATCACTACTCCACATTTGTTGCATTTAGGCACACACTAGTTTTTGCACAAAAGTTTGGTTTATCTTGTTAATCCTCTTGCTAAGTAAACTTTTTGTGCATTATATCTTGTTTAGCCTTCCTCTCTTATCTTTATATGTCTACATGCCAAAACTATGCATTATATCTTATTGAATGCTTAATTGTTATGTGCTAAAATATCTTAATTGCCATAAAAGGATAGACTTGCTGCAAATCAACCACCAAAACTGAAACCCTCACAAAATTTTTGAGAAAAATCATTTTTTTTAAATCTGGGAAATGCCAGTAGGCGGCCCCCTTAATTCATAAAGGGCGGCCCCCTTAATTTTAAGGGGACCGGCCCCTATTTAAGGGGACCGGCCTAGGCATGCACGGGAAAACAGTATCTTTTCTTCTCTTTTTAACCAAACACCCCCTAGTCTTAGCCACTGTTTCCCTAAACTCACAAACATTTATTGGAATTGATCATTTGAATGCTCATACTTCCTTATTTGAACCTTTCCCTCACTATAAATACATCCTTATTCACCTTTATCACCATCATCCTCACCAATGACATCTCCTAACAAACACACATCCAAACCATCAAGGGTAGCCAAAATAAGTGTGAAACCCATTTGGAGAAAGAAAACAAACATTTGCAACACATCAAATGTACTCAATTCCACTTCACCAATACCAAAACCACTCACTCCTCATCATGAACCATCTCAAGAAAACAATCACCCCAATCAAACATTACCAAATCCTCACATCAAGGACACTTCCACATCACCTCTAGATGTTTCACATCCTCTACTTCCCATTTCACCCATTAATCCACATGAAACTCACACTCAATTTCCACCTCAAAGTGACAATCACACTAAACACAACCAAACTCAACACACATCATCTATATCTCCAAGTAGAGAAAGCCTAGTTGATGACATCAATCAACTACAAGACTTATCAAACCTCTTAGCAGTGCATCTCTCTCAACAACAAAACAACATCCCATCATCACCATACTCTCCAAACCTACCACACACCCTCAACATTGACCAAGTTGAAACTCATAGTGGGTATTGCCCATGTTGCATCTACAACCAAAAACAATTCCTTGCGTTGAGTGAGAGTATCAATTAGATTGAATATCTTCTCACACGACCACATCTACCATCTCAAGTTCAAAGAGACTATCCTTCCACAACCTCCTCCGCTCCACACTCATCGTCAACAACCATCTAATCTCATAACATGCCTACAAATAATCGTCAAACCCTTTTGTGTCGCAAGCAAGTCAAAAATCCTTCTATGGCTATTTAGAATTTTTTTATGATGTATGAATATGCTTCTAAAGCATACTTGTCTTCTTATTTCCTTGTATTCTTGTGTGTTGTTTGCACACATTGCCTCAAATGAATGACTAATCCCTTGTTTGATGTTTGCTTGCAATTTCCATATTTTCTCTACTTGCTACATGTTAGAAATATTTGTATTGTTCTAATTCGTTTTTGTAGCCAAGAAACCATAGCTCGATTCCTTGGTGCCCTTGAACGAGGGGGAGCACACATCAAGGGGGAGTATTTGTTCCGTCCATTTTACTAGCAATTCTCGACGATGCCTTTTTGATTCTACAAAAAGGGGAAGAAATGGATATAAAACTCACTAAATACTATGTAATGTAGTTTAATTTTGTTATCATCAAAAAGGGAGAGATGGTTGATAAAATATAATGCCTAAAACATTAATAATCTTTTTTCACAATCTTTACGTTTTGATTAATTCACAAAATATAAAACGTTCAACTTTAAAATTAAACGTAAACAAAGTATTTAGTAGTATTATTCATTTCAGACTTATATCACTCAATGTATGAATAACACTGTTGCTTGATGCATTTTAGTAGTAAAACATGTATTAAAATTTGCAGTTTTGAACAAATTGTGACTAACTAGTGAAACTTGTTAATGAAGTGGTTAAAGTTGGGTATGGTGTCGGGGTAACCCATGGGGTTAATAGAACACCTTAGAAATCCATCATATGATTGTTACATGTGCTTAAGCTTTTGGCTTAATAGCATGTAACACGTGTTGTTTTGTTGTTTAGATTTGTGCTAGTGTTTGTGGAAGCTGCAAAGCAATCAGGTGAGTTTCATAGCCCTTATTTTCTTATGATTTATCGGGGTGGAAATGATGCAAAGTGTTTGGAATTGTTTTGATTACTGTGATAATGTGTTGTCAAAGATTCATAGACTATACGTATCTATTGTATGTTGTGTGCTACATGTTTTGTGATGTGATATTGAGATTTGTGAACTAAGTCAGGGGGGATTACCTGCGGGTATCCATGCCCTATTTAGTGGAAGGTACAGTGGCCTAGCGGGCAGGATGGTTACTTTGAGAGTATCCACGACCGAGGCTAAGGGGGTAACCACAGGGACCTTGGTACGATTGAGACGTCTTATAAATCGTTACTGGGAAATCGTGTAATTGGATTGTATTGGATTGGTTGTGCATGCTAGCCTGTATGATAGTTCATTTATTGTCCTGCAATGTTTTCTTTATTATCACAGTAATGCGTAGTTTGGATTTTATATCGTGTCTTAAACCTATGACTCTCACCAACTTTATGTTGACGTTTTTAAGCATCATTTTCAGGTGAGTATCGTGATGATAAGAAGGATGTTAGGAAGAGTGGCTAGAGAGACCCTAGGCATTGCTTGTGGAGTTGTCTTTTCTAGTCTTTTCAGTTATGACATTTGTTTTGCTTGATACTTGTTTGTTGGAGATTGTTAGTATTTGGATCATTTTGTTTCGTGTATGACATTACTTTAGTAATGCAAGACTCCTCTATCTTGTGTTGGGTATTGTCATGACACATAGTGTCCATTTGATTATTTCCTTCATTTAGATTTCTCTATAGTAGACACCATTGTGTTGTGATGATATCCATGATGTTACGCCTCGTGTTTCCGCCTAGGCGGGGTGTGACAGATTGGTATCAGAGCCTTTGGTTATAGAGAAGTAGGTGGTTGAGCCTAGACTATAACCTAGGGGTCCTTTATGTAGATGCATTTAGGGCTTAAGTGTTTAATGCTATAACTGCTATGCTTCCCCGCTATATTGCATAGCTTATATTTTCCTAGTTTGTTAAGTTTTCATGTAGTTATTTTGTCTTCCATTATCTGATATGATATGTATTACTTTCTTAGTATTTTAGCTATGTTTTTCCCTCACCCGTAAGGAGTCTCGTTGGGGAACTGTTTTCCCAACTGGACTTAAGCGTTATAAGGATCCATAAGAGGAGCCTCTTGTAGAACCGAAGGAGATAAGATAGTTGATCGTTGGTCGGATGCGCGTAGTAGAGCTGGACCTGCGGAGTCGGGTGATTCTTGCGGAGGCAAAGTCAAACCCAAGCAAGGCCCATCATAAGTTTATCCCGTCCTTTACCTCGTCATGTTGTTATTGATTATTTCTTTCGGATATTTCGTATTTTGGGAATTGTTGCGAGACTTTCGTTCCTTTATGTCGTTTCGACTTTATTTTGATACAGGTAAGTAGTTGTTTGATGGAGCATCCTTTATGTGTTAAGTTAGAGTGGTTTAAGATATGCAATGTGGTATATGTGCTTAGAGGTGAATTATGACTGAAATGGGTAATCTTGGAAGTAAGTACACGTGTGAAAGGAGGCACTTATAATTATGGTGGCCAACATTATTATAAAGGCATCACACAAGTAGACTTGTGACCATGATTGCATTTATTTGTGTTTGGTTGTAAGGTGGTAGTGTAATATGTTTTTCTTTGATATGTGTTTTCATGAGAAGGATGGTGGTATGGATAAAGAATTATTCTCTTACCCTAATTGGAGGATATGTTAAGTTGAGTTGTATAGATAGTAAGTTTCCCTTCTATCTAGTATTTGCGGATACCTAGTATTGCTATTATAGAGGTTGCTCGTTTGCTCGGTTGTTTGTTCGGATTTCCTAAGTCTAAGCTTAGCATCCCTTCATCGTACTTTGTTAGTAAGGATACCCGATTTTTCCTATTCGACGTCTTGATGTATATTGGTTGTTCGGATCTGCTCTTTCGGATATAGGCGCGTTTCGTTAGTTCTTTCGTTGCATTGATTACTCGTATGAGTATCAAACGTTTCTTTTAAGCACTAATTGTTCCTAACATATTAGTGTGGATCATTACTCCCTTGGTTGTATATCCCTTGGTTTTCGTAACCTGTTGGCGACGTGTTAGTATCGATGCTTTTAGGTTTGCTCTGTTGATCGTTATTTTGGATAAGACCTTACGTTTTCTTTTGGGTACGTAACGTCTTGCATGAGTTTTCTTGTACGAGTTCCTTTGATTTTATTTTGAGTATATGGTTTCTGGTATTTTCTTTCGTTTTCAAACAATAGAATTGTGTTAGAATTTGTACGGTGTTTTACGATCCCTTTTGGTATTATGGTGTCCTTTGTTTGAGTAACATATTTTATAATTGATGTCTAATTATAAAAACCCTTTGGAAGTATTGTGTTGGTGTTTGGAGAAAACTGTGTAGAAAATGATCTTTGTAAATAGATTTTATTTTATTATAAAAAGCAGGTTTAAAGTTATTCATAGTGGTAAGGTACGATACACCATTAGATAACCATCTCTAGATTTGTATGACAACCACAATGATTTTTATAAAGATTACATTTAAGACAAATTTATTTATTATTTAAAATTATTTTTATACTTAAAGTGACTTTCTTAATTTAAATTGATTTTTATAAAAACATTATTTATTATTACCTTTCGAGTAAAGTCGATAATTAGTATAAGAATTTCCGTCTTTCGTATTGATATTTTGTATGTGTTCTTTTGTCGTGGTACGCCTGTTGATTTTCTTTCGTTTGCCCTTTCACTTGGTGCATATACGTATCCTTTCTTTCAAAGGATTCTTATGTCATTTGATCCACTTCTATTTGCATATGTGGAATCTCCTATATGCATTCTAGCCTTTGACTCGATATTCGTTTGTTATCCTATTCGATTGTTCGTAACCCTTGGAGTTCGTTGATACCGTTGAGTCGTGGAAACTTTGATGTGATTGTGGGAATGGACTGGTTGTCCAAGAGGAAGTTTGTGATAGTATGTTATGAGAAGGTGGTTAGAATACCGTTGGAAGGTGATGAGATACTTCGAGTTCATGGGGAACGTACTTTGGGAGCCACTAAAGCCCTAATGAATGCTAGGGTAGATGAACCTAGGATAAGTGATATACCCATGGCGCGCGATATTACAGATGTGTTCCAGAAGACTTGTTGGGGCTACCACCGCGATGACAAGTTGAGTTCCGCACAAATTTGGTTCATGGAGCGACGCCAGTCGCGAAGTCTTCATATCGTCTAGCACCCTCGGAAATGCAAGAATTGTCTGAACAACTTCGAGAGTTGCAAGACAAGGGTTTCCTACGACCTAGTCATTTTCCGTGAGGAGCACCTGTGTTATTCATGAAGAAAAAGGATGGTTCTTTTCGCATGTGTATTGATCATAGGGAGTTGAACAAATTAACGGTAAAAAAACCGTTATCCACTCCATAGGATTGATGACTTGTTTGATCAGTTACGAGGAGCGTGTCCTTTCTTAAAGATAGATTTTGGTCAGGTTATCATCAGCTACGAGTACATGAGGATGCCATTCCAAATACCGCATTTCGAACGAGATACAGACATTTTGAGTCTATGGTTATGCCTTTTGGGTTAACCAATGCACCAACGGTTTTCATGGACTTAATGAACCGGGTTTGAAAACCGTACTTAGGTAGGTTTGTCATCATATTCATTGGTGACATTCTGGCCTACTCAAAGTTGAAGGAGGAACATGAAGTTCATTTGAAGTCAGTATTGGAGACACTGAGGAAGGAGAAGCTCTAAGGTTTCTAAGTGTGAGTTTTGGTTGGAAGAAGGGCATTTTCTTGGTCACGTGGTCAACCATAACGTATTCACGTGGACCCGAGTACGAGTGAGACAGTGAGGAATTGGATGATTATTCTTAGGATTGGCAGGTTACTACCGACGTTCATCGTGATTTTTTTTAAGATTGTTGAACCCCCTTACTTCCCTAACTGAGAGGAATCAAAAGTATGAGTGGATCGTAGAACAAGAAGAGGCTTTTCAGACTTTAAAGAATGATTTGTGTGATACTCCGATAAAGCTAATGTAGTGGGTTATGCGTTGAGTAGAAACGAGAGAGTGAAATCAAGACGAGTAAGAGGAATGATACAGGCAGCCCAAAGTGAGGCGTTCAAGCAAGGGAAGGTACTCACAGAAAGGATACATGGTTTAGATCAACAGATGGAAAGAAAAAGGAGACGAGAGTTTGTACTTTATGGATCGAATTTAGGTTCTATTGGTAGGAAGTGTAGTGGATGAGGCCCATGCATCAAGATACTTGGTACATCCGGGAACGGATAAGACGTACTATAACCTTGGAGACATGTATTGGTAGCCACGTGTGGAAAAGGATATAGCTACCTATGTTAGCAATTGTCGGATTTGTTTAAGAGGTGAAGGCTGCAATGCCAAAAACTTTTGGCTTGCTACAACAGCCTGAGATACTTGAGTGAAAATGAGATAGAATCACCATGGATTTTATCACTAAATTTCCAAAGTCAAAGTAGTGAGTATGATGTGATTTGGGTGATGGTCGATAGACTGACCAAGTTAGCTCATTTTCTAGCTATACAAGAAGATTTCAAGATGTGAAGTTGGCAAGGATTTATATTAATGAGATAATAGCAAAGAATGGAATTCTGGTGACGATCAACTCATATTGAGATGTATGATTTACCTTGTGGTTTTGGCAAACGCTGCAGAAAGTGTTAGAGACGCGATTGGATTTGAGTACTGCTTAGCATCCTCAAGCGGATAGACAAAGTGAACATATGATTCAGACTTTGGAAGATATAATGAGGGTATGTGTTATCGATTTTGGGTAGAGAATTATTCTCTTACCCTAATTGGAGGATATGTTAAGTTGAGTTGTATAGCTAGTAAGTTTCTCTTCTATCTAGTAATTGCGGATACCTAGTATTGCTTTTATAGAGGTTGCTCGTTTGCTTGGTTGTTTGTTCGGATTTTCTAAGTCTAAGCTTAGCATCCCTTCATCATACTTTGTTAGTAAGGATACCCGATTTTTCCTATTCGATGTCTCGATGTATATTGGTTGTTCAGAATCTGCTCTTTCGGATATAAGCGCGTTTCGTTAGTTCTTTCATTGCATTGATTACTCGTATAAGTATCAAAGGTTTCTTTTAAGCACTAATTGTTTCTAACATATTAGTGTGGATCATTACTCCCTTCTTTGTATATCCCTTGGTTTTCGTAACCCGTTGGCGCCGTGTTAGTATCGATGCTTTTTGGTTTGCTCTGTTGATCGTTATTTTGGATAAGACCTTACATTTTCTTTTGGGTACGTAACGTCTCGCATGAGTTTTCTTGTACGAGTTCGTTTGATTTGAGTATATGGTTCCTGGTATTTTCTTTCATTTTTAAACAATAGAATTGTGTTAGAGTCTATATGGTATCATTTGTTTGAGTGACATATTTCATAATTGATGTCTAATTATAAAAACTCTTTGGAAGTATTGTGTTAGTGTTTGAGAAAAACTATGTTTAAAATGATCTTTGTAAATAAAATATGTTTAAATGGTCTATACAAATAGGATATGAAAAATTTTAAGTGGTTTATTAAATTTTATTTTTTTATAAAAAAGCTGGTTTTAAAGTGATTTCATAGTGGTAAGGTTCGATATACCATTAGATATCCATCTCATAGATTTTTTTTATGACAACCAAAAATGAATTTTATAAAAAGATTTAATTAAAGGACCTATTTTATTTATTATTTAAAATGATTTTTATACTTAAAGTGACTTTCTTAATTTAAATTGATTTTTATAAAAACATTTATTAATTTGGTCTTTCGAGTAAAGTCGATAATTGGTATAAAAACTTCCGTCTTTCGTATTGATATTTTTTATGTGTTCATTTGTCATGGTACTTCTATTGATTCCTTTTGTTGCGTTTTCGCTCGGTGCATATACGTATCCTTTCTTTCAAAGGATTCTTATATCATTTGATCCACGTCTATTTGCATATGGGAATCTCCTATATGCATTCTAGCCTTTGACTCGATATTCGTTTGTTATCCTATTTGATTGTTCGTAACCCTTGGAGTTCGTTGATACCGTTGAGTCGTGGAAGCTTTGATGTCATTGTGGGAATGGACTGGTTGTCCAAAAGGAAGTTTGTGATAGTATGTCATGAGAAGGTGGTTAGGATACCGTTGGAAGGTGATGAGATACTTCAGGTTCATGGTGAATGTACTCAAGGAGTCGTGAAAACCTTAATGAATACAAAGGTAGATGAACCAAAATTGAGTGATATTTCCGTCGTATAAGATTTATTGATGTATTTCCGAAAGATTTGTCGATGACCACCACAACGACAAGTTGAGTTCCACATAGATTTGGTTCATGGAGCGACGTCAGTTGCGAAGTCTCCATATCGTCTAGCACCCTTGGAAATGCAAGAATTGTCTGAACAACTTCGAGAGTTGCAAGACAAGGGTTTCATACGACCTAGTCATTTTCCATGGGGATGCACCAGTGTCGTTTGTTAAAAAGAGAAGCATGGAGTCCATTTGAAGTTAGTGTTGGAATTACTGAGGAAGGAGAAGTTGTATGCTAAGTTTACTAAGAGTGAAGCAGTGAAGAATTGGGAAGTACCTACGACACCATCCGAGATATGATTATTCTTAGGATTGGCAGGTTACCTACCTACGTTTCATCGCAAACTTTTCTAAGATTGTTAAACCCATTACTTCCCTAACTAAGAGGGATCAGAAGTATGAGTGGGGCGCATAACGAAAAGAGGCTTTCCAGACTTTGAAGAATGATTTGTGTGACGCTTCGATAAATCGAATGTAGTGGTTGATGCGTTGAGTAGAAAGGAGTTGGAGGATGGAGTGAATACTAAGACGGAGTAAGAGCAATGTCAATGACTATCCAGTCAAGTGTTACAGCGACAATATATTGCTTACTTTTAAGTGAGTCATCCAAGGTAGAGACACGCGCAAGCAGTAATGTTTGCGGACCTGGACCAACAAATGAATTGAGGTAGATGAATGGTTAGTACTTTTTGGATTAAATTGTATAGTGAGTATGAGTAAGAAATTTGCTACCATCCAGGTAAGGCAAATGTGGTGACTGATGCGTTAAGTAAGAAGGAACGAGTGAAACCTGGACGTGTTCGAGCGTTGGCTATATGACTATTCAATATGGAGTAAGAGGTAATGATACTGACAGTCCAAGTGAGGCGTTCAAGCAGAGTTTGTAATCGCAGAATACTACATGTTATGTATTCACAGATGGAAAGATAAGGAGACGAGAGTTTGTATTTTGATGGATCGTGTTTAGGGTTCCATTGGTAGAAGTTGAAATGGACGTGGCCCATTGCATCAAGGTACTGGTACATCCGTGGAGCGGATAAGAGTACTTAACCTTGCGAGACATGTATTGGTGGCCATATGGAATAGGAGAAGGTCTATATGTATTCTATGTTAGCAACTTTGGACTTGTTCATAGAGGTGAAGGCTGCAATGTCAAAGACTTTTGGCTTGCTGCAACTGCCTGAGATTATGAGTGAAAATGAGAAGAATCACATTGGTTTTTTATCACAATTTCCATGATCAAAGGTGAATATGATAGCAGTGAGTCTGTGAGTATGATGGTGATTTGGTGTGATGGTCGTTAGACTAACAAGTTTGCTTATTTTCTAGATATACAATATGTTTCAAGATGTAAAGTTGGCAAAGATTTATATTGATGAGATAATAGCAAGGAATGGATTTCTGGTGATGATCAACTCAGATTGAGATGGATGATTTACCTTGTGGTTTTGCCAGGAAACATTGCAGAATGTGTTTAAAGACACATTGATTTGAGTACTGCTTAGCATCCTTAAGCGGATGGACAAAGTGAACGTATGATTCAGACTTTGGGAAGATATAATGAGGGCATGTGTTATTGATTTTGGTTGTAGTTATCATTCGAGCATTTGGTGTGCTCCGTTTGAAGCTTTATATGGAATGAAATGTAGGTCGCCTGTTCTATGGACAGAGATTGGAGAGAGTAGTTTGATTGGACCTGAATTGGTTCAAGAAATGACTGATAAAGTGGTGTTGATAAAAGAGAAGCCTCAAAGCGGCGAGAGACGTCAAAAGAGCTATGCTGATAATAGGCGCAAACCGTTAGAGTTTGAGGTAGGAGATCGGGTTATGCTAAAAGTGTCGCCTTGGAAAGGCGTAATTCGCTTTGGGAAAAAGGGTAAGTTAGCACTGAGATATGTAGGGCCATTTGAGATTCTTAAAAGAATCGGTCCTATAGCTTATCGGTTGAGATTGCCTAAGGAATTTAGTGGAGTACATGACACGTTTCATGTGTCAAACCTAAAGAAGATGTTTTGGCGGATGCTAGTTTGCATGTGCCATTGGACGAGATTAAAGTTTTGTTGCGGAACCTATAGAGATAATAGACCGTGAAGTTAAGAGTTTAAAGCGTAGTAGGATATCGCTTGTGAAAGTTCGTTGGAATTCTAAGCGTGGACCTGAGTTTACTTGGGAACATCGAACAGGATTATATGATAGTCTTAAGTATCTCAGTTTGTTGTTGATTGAGCTGATGAATCGGCTTGTTCATATCTCGGGGGACGAGTATTTCTTAAGGAGGGGGATTATTGTTGACAACCGTGATTTGAGTAGGTTAGTTTAAAGCTTTAGAAATGGCTAAGAGTTTCATTTGATGCTGTGTAAGTGTGGTGTTATGTGAATTTATATGGGCGAATGTGAGTTATTATGAAGCTTGATATCATTTTGAGGTGTAATGGGCATCTCATTTTGAGTGTGTTTGAGTTTTTGGGTGTTAAGTATTCCATTCGTTCACGTGTGGTGATAATGGATATGAAAGACGTGTGCATGCATTGCTACGTCAATACTTGGTTTTAAGGATTAACGTTTTTAGGAAGTGTGTGATATGGAAAGGATTATATGAGTTGAATATGGAAAGTTGGTAGTAAACTTTCCATAAATATAGAAAGTGAATTTGTGAAATGAAAAGTTATTTTTAGAAAGTAGTTTATAAGCAAAATGGTTTACCAAATTAGCGTAGGTTTTTATAAAAACTTAAGGTATTGAAGGTAATTAATTAATTAAAAAAAATATTTTTTATACATGAATAGTAAATACGAATTTTAGGGACAAAAAAAGAAAAAAAAAGAAATAAAAGCCTAATTAAACTAGGACTCTAACTAGGAATTATCTAGGATTATTCTAGGGGCTTATAAATACAAAAAACAAAATCCCAAACCCCCCTATTGCTTGTTCGGTCGATCCCAAGAGAAAAAGAAGGAGAAAAAAATTTAAGGTTTTGATTTTGTGAAGGAAACAAGCTTTAAGGTATGTTTAGTTTTTCTTAATTAGTTTAATGACTGATTTAATTCATGTAACAAGAGTTATGGTGAATTCTAGGGTTTCTTATTATTCTGTTAATTAAAGTTATATCTAATTTTGGGTTCTTAGTAATCAATTAGATGCGAGTTGTGTAAAAAAAAAAAAATGTTAGGGTTTGATCTGCCGTTTAGAACTTGATTTAGGTTGAGCAGAATTTAGGGCTTTTCGTGAATATCTAGAGGTTAGAAGCATGAATTGATGTGATTCGGTACACTATGAGAGCTCGTGAGTCTAGTTTCCATAACATCGGCCCGAAGTTTTTAAGCCGGGAAGTCATTAAATGTTGGTTACAGAAGGTTGTTATATGCAGTAAATTCAGGTCAGATTACAAGGTGTAAAACCCCCACTTAAAATTCGAATTAGGATTAGCCAACCTACAGGAGTTTTATTTATATGTGTCTATTAAAAATCCCCCAAAGGAGAGATTATGATTTGGAGTCTAAGTATGGTTTTTAGGTCTAAACTTTTTAGTGTTCGTTTAGATCCGAAACTGACTAGTTAAAAGTTTAATTTTATTTGGGACACTTAAGAGGGGAAATAAATTAGTAGAAAAATCTTGGAGATAGTAAACTCATGATATTGAACCATTGATTTTTGGTAAAATTTATAAAGGTCAGTTGGTGTGGTTTAGAAAATGATAAAGTGACACTAAAATTCTGCGTTTTCGGGTAATTTGTTGAAACATTGAAACAGTGTGTAAGAATTGGTAAAATAATTGGCATAGTGTCAGGGTGTCTTCATGAGGGTAAATAAACACCTTAGACATCCATCATATGATTGTTACATGAAACACGTGTTATTTTGTTGTTTAGCTTTGTGCGAGGATTTTGGGAATTGCTTTTAGACCATGTGAGTTTCATAGCCCTTCTTCTTTTTGTTTCTTCTGGGTGAAAAATGATGCTATGTGTTTAAATTTTTAGTTATTGTGATAATGTGTTTTAAACGAGGCATGGGCTATATGAGACTATTGTTTGTATGTGCTACTTGCTAATATGATATAGATTGTTTGGTGTTGAGCCGTTCGTGACCGTCTAAGGCCATGGTTGTGATGTTATAGTGAGTCTTGTGATCGTTTATTGTTGTGGATTGTTAATTGTGAGCAGTGATCATCTCATTGTTGTGGATAGGATTGTTTGTGATGTTTGAGCAGTGGAGCATCCAATGTGGTTGATGATGATGGCATGTTTCTGCTTGTATGATAGTTCGGTGTATGTTTGCTTTGCTTGTTGTGTTTTATCACAGTGAATTTCAAAGCGACAGTTTATTTGGAGAGTCTTAAATCCTATGACTCTCACAAACTTTTTGTTGACGGTTAGAATATTTTCAGGTGAGCATTCTTGGGGATAAGATAGAGTGAAGTTGGCTAGAAGAGGGACCATATGATGTCATGAGTTTATTGCTCTTATGTCTTGAAATATTGCAGTGACTTCCCTTTTGCTTGTTTCTCTTTAATTCTATTTTCATATATTTTTGAAGTATGGATATTGTTTCAGCTTTCTATGGCTAGAACTTTGTTCATCAATAAAACATTGCCTTTGGATTTGGATTAGTTTTATGGTTTTGTTATGTCACTTTGTGCTATACTTGGCTTATGTTTTGCATGTGGATTTCTTCTTTATAGACGCCATTGTGTATGTGACGATATCCTGATGTTACGCCTCACGTTTCGCCTTGGCAGGGTGTGACAGTTCTGAATATTCACGACAGGTCTAGAGACATCAAGTGGGGTCGTCTTTGGAATCTTGGAGGCATCGTCTGGATCAGCCGTCAAGTTTGAAGACACAAAGAAACCCTAGCTTGACGACGGCTTCTGGAAAATGACGACGCCGTCGTGGCCTGAATTCTATACATACAAACTCAATTCTATGTTTTTATGTATACACTTTTGATACAAGAAATTAGGGTTTAGTTCGTGAGAGAACAAGGTGTACCGGATTTTGGGAGTATTTTAGGGTTTCCCAACCCTTCTATACTATCCCTAGTTGCTTGATTCATCATCGTGAAGTTCTTTTTTCTTTTTCTTTTCTATATGTCTTATTGTTTTGATATATAATGTGGCTTCTCTATCTTGAAATGCCTTAGGCTAGGTAGTGTTTGCTTTATTGTATGGAATTGGTATGTAGGTTCTTAACTTTGTTGTCTCTTGTTGATGTGTGTGCATGTTTAGTCCCTTTATCGTAAGATCTTGGGAGACATAATTGCGTAGAAAAGATTCAACCTTGGTTATAGGTCTTCATACTTACCTTTACCGTGTGTGGATGAATTCCCCTTTAGGCTAGTAATATTCAAACGCCGTTTATCTAGACTAGGGGCCTTGTAATAGTCATCATACTACCTTACTTTGTGCGTTGCTCTAGTTAGTTATTTCGTAGACGGCGTTTTCGTGTAATTCGCCATGCATTAGAATAGTACCTACATATACATCACAAGTGTGACAAGGCAATAGAGTTAGGAGAAGCTTCCAAGGATCATACTGATTTAAGTAGATCTATTCTCTCTCTTACGAGTTTACCCCTAATCTTAGTTTAATTGAGTTTTAATTAGTAGTTTAAAACAAACCACCTTCAAAACCCGAGATTTTACATGCTTTCTTAAAATATAAAAATATAAAAATAATCTTCTCTCAACCTCTAGTTCTTAGTTGCATTCAATTAGGACCTTTACTGACGCCTATTCCCCTAGAGAACGATAACAACCCCTGTGTCTTGCCTATACTACACTACAACGATTAGGTACCCTGCCTAGGGAGTTATAAAACTTGAAGTAAAGTTTTGATGTGTTTCAAAAGCTTTAAATTTATAATGACTGAAAATACTAATTTTATTATAGGGATAAGTTTGGAATACATGGACTCGATCTATACATTGTGAATGTAAGACGTGTCACGAATGCACTAACTAAACTACATAACTTCGCATCTTGATGATAGTGGGAGTTCTTCTCTTGCACTTAAATGGATGGATGATTGGATCACATTTAACAAGTTAAGTGATCAATGAAAAATGTTTTAAAGAAGAGTTTAGATCTGAGAAAAACTACGTGCAAAGAGGTAAGAAAATCTGTAGAAACAATCCACTATTTATAGGGAAAAATATTAATTTTTTATTTGGGCGGTCCCCTTAATTATACAAGGGCGGTCCCCTTAATGTTTTTACGAATTAACTTAATTAACTTAAGACTTATATTTAGTTAACTAGACCAAATGTGTCACCCAAATAATCCAGTTATTATTATATCAAAGCTTATTTTGTTTATCAATTTACGAAAGTGGATTTCTCAGCACAGACGTTAAAGACCATAGACAAATCTTTAAAACCACATAGATCATAACGGATCTTTCGACCTATACCGATATGATTATATAATCTAAGTTGATAAGCAAAAATAGATAAGATAAGATATAACAGGTTTGCAACATAAGCTTAAGATTAAAACGATCAAGATCATACCAAACACTTATTCATTATCGTAACTTCACCGAGTAGTCATGAGAGATTTAGCCTCTCATGGCTAAGGAGTTCATAACAAAAGCACACTTTACATAAACTTCCATTATTTCAACAACTAGGTAAGAAAACTTCTTCGTTCTTGATCGTTAGATCTTTTTCTTCAAAGGAAAAGGTGTTTCTTGGTGTTTTGGTGAAAGGAGGGAGAGTGTGTGTGTAAAATGGGATAGAATGTGAGGAATGATTGTGTTGAAGGATGCAAATTCGTCCTCAATTTATAGGCAAGATTGGGTGCAAAGTGCGGCGCACTTAGGAAAAAGTGCGGCGAACTTTGGGAGTTAATGCGATTACATTTAATGACTTTTACTGGAAGTGCGGCGCACTTGCAAATAAGTGCGGCGGTTTTGAGGAGTTAATGCAGGTGCATTTATTAGACTTTAATTCTTCAAACTTTAGGAGAATGTGCGGCGCACAATATTATAAGTGCGGCGGTTTTGGGTTTCAGGGGAAAGTGTGGCGCACAATGTAGCAAGTGCGGCGGACTTCTTGAACTTTGGCTAGAAATCTTTTCTTTTCTTGTATTCGTCTCCCAAAGTGTATAGATTCATGAGCTTGGGTCTCTAGAGTCTTCAAGTGAACCTATAAGCAATTCAAGCTTAATTAAGTACCAAAAGTTCACAAGAAATGATAGAATAAACATAAATAACGCCATAGAAACATGTATAATTTGGGCGTTATCAAATCCCTTCACACTTAGCTTATTGCTTGCCCTCAAGCAATGAAAGCGAAAAAGAAAAAAAAATTACTTGTCGTGACGTGGAGAAAATTTAGATTTTTAAGAGAGTTTGCATATTTGATAACTTTTCAGGCATAGACATATAACATAGCACCTCACTTAGGGATAGTGTTTGATTTTAAATTCACTCAGCCACTCATATAGGGTTTAAATATGTTTTTGTAAAGAATACTCAATTTGCACAGACATAATCTAGACAGCTACCATAGGCTTGTACTTAACACATAAACCTGACCGAAGGGTGGAACTTGGGTACTAGAGAGGATCTAATCTTCATGCGCCGAACATAAGCCTTTATTTCTTTTGAACTATTATAACTCATATAGAACTTTTTTTTATTACAACTAAGGCTTAGCACATGACTTTCTTCATTCAACTCTCAGATATTTCAGCAACATAGCATTAAAAGGAGCGCTTACGAGAATAAGAACTTTGCGAGATACATTTCATGTGATAGGCTTCGGTCTAGTAAATGATGATTAAGCACAAGTTCTAGAGCTTCTAAATTACCGGCTCTCTCAAATATAATTTTCAACCAATACCAATGTTTCAGAAAAGGTGACAAAGACCATACGTACACATCTATAACGACGGAATAGACACATATGACTGCAATCAAACCTTAACTCCAACAAGCTAAAGGCATCAATTATCTTAGGTGCCAAAAGTGGATACCTGAATATTTTTAAGGCTTAGATTTCTCACAATTTAGTGGACCGGGGTGTGCTAGCTATAATGTCAATCCGGTTGAATTTTCATTACTAAGAGCAGTTTTTAATTTCAAAACATATAATAAAATATTAGTTAGAAAATTTTTAATAGAGCAAACATAGAGGAATATGATTAATTTTTCCTATTTGGCTCCTCTCCACACTTAAGTTGAACATTGCCCTCAATGTGATAACTGATAATAGAGATAAAATAGGGAAAATTAAAGGAAAACGGTTCTTCCCTAGGCATAGAGAAATGCATAGCTGTAAGCTAATCTTGAGCATACATTGTAATTTTCCACATCTTTTAAGCTAGAGTACCTGCTTAACAGTAAACAAAAGCACACAAAGAGAAAATATTTTTGTTGATTTTTTTAGATAAAAGATAAGTAGAGGAATGGAGGAGGAACTCCTCCACACTTAAGTGAAAGCACGGGTTACCTCCCGAGAAGCGCTTAATTTTTAAGAGAGTCGTTAGCTAGACTCGTATTTCGGGGGTCATTTGTTTGGGAAAAAAGGAGTGATTGTTTCCCTTGGGTCATTATCTTCTTCGTGATATAGTTTAAGTCGGTGACTATTGACTATGAACGTCTTTCCATCTTTTCCATAAAGTTCAACATATCTGGATAGATATTGATGTTTCACTACATAAGGTCCCAAGCATCAAGATCTAAGTTTTGGTTGTTTAAACTTGTACTTTGAGTGAAAAAGTAAGACTTTATTTCCTTGCTTGAATTTCTTTCTCATTCGTAATTTTCTGTCATGCCAGACTTTGGTTCTTTCCTTGTATAGATGAGAGTTTTCATATGCTTGGTATCTAAGTTCGTCTAACTCGTGCAATTGGAACATTCTTTTCTCACCAGCAGTGATTAAATTTGGGTTACAATTCTTTAGTGCCCAGTATGCACGGTGTTTAATTTTAAATGGTAAATGTTCTTTCCGTATATTAGTTTGTATGGTGTGGTATCGGCAGGTGTTTTGTAGACTGTACGAAAAGCCCACAGAGCATCATCAAGT
>BQNB010038960.1:19981-48389 GCA_026074375.1 Tanacetum coccineum | reverse complement strand
TGCCATCTTTTTGTTCTTTCCTTATAGGAGATGGATGATTCGTAAACATCGAGTCTCATTTCGTCCAGCTCATTAATCTGTAAGAACTGATTTGCCCTAGATTTTATAATGTCTAAGTTGTAGTTCTTAGTGGCCTAGTAGGCCTTGTGCTCTAATTCGACAGGAAGATGGCACGCCTTGCCGTAGATTATTCTAAATGGGGTTGTTCCTAAGGGGGTTTTAAATGCTGTCCGGAATGCCCATAATGCATCATCTAATTTGTGAGACTAATTTTTCTGTTGTTCTCGATGGTTTTCTCAAGGATACGTTTTACTGCCCGGTTTTTGTTTTCAACCTGCCCGTTTGTATGAGGGTGATACGCGATCGAGAATCGATGAACCACTCCATATCTTTTCATTTCCTTCTCAGTTTGGTAGTTGAAGAAATGAGTACCTCTATCACTAATAAGGGCTTTTAGTATTCCAAATCGTGCGAAGAGTCTCTTGAGTAAGTTCACTACGTTCCGAGCATCATTGGTGGGAAAGTCCTGAGCCTCTACCCACTTTGATACGTAGTCGATAGCTACCAGGATGTATTTATTTTTGTTTGATGAGGGAAAAGGTCCCATAAAGTCTATTCCCCAGACATCAAATATTTCACAGACTTGGATGTATTTTTGAGGTGATCCATCCCTTGAGGAGATGTTTCCTGCTCGTTGGCATGCATCACAAACTTGGACCAACTTACGTGCATCACAGAATATATGTGGCCAGTAGAATCCAGATTCGAAGACCTTTCTCGCAGTAGTGGCGATGCCATGATGTCCTCTAGATGGTCCGCTATGACATTGTCGAAGGATTTGTGCCGCCTCATCTCTGGCCACGCACCTTCGTATGATTCGGCCAGCACACTGTTTGAATAGGAATGGCTCATCCTAAAAGTAATGCCTTAAATCACTGAAGAACTTTTGCTTCTCTTGATGGGTGGATCGGAAGGGTAGTACTCGGCTAGCTAGATAGTTAACATAGTCAACATACCATGGTTCGTTGTTCTTGTTAGATATTGCCATTAATCGCTCTTCAAGGAATAAGTCCCTTAGTTTAGCCTTGGTTAGTTTTCCAAGATCGGGGTTTTCAAGTCGGGAGAGATGATCAGATGCTAGATTTTTGGCACCTTTCTTATCACGGATCTCGATATCGAATTCTTGGAGTAGCAGGATCCCTCAATCAGTCGTGGTTTTGCGTCTTGTTTAGTGAAGAGGTATCGCAGGGCCGAGTGATCTGTGAAAACGATGGTATTGAACAAGACCAAGTATTGACGAAACTTATCGAATGCGAATACGACAGCCAAAAGCTCCTTTTTGGTAGTTGTGTAATTCTCTTGAGCCTGGTTCATCGTTTTACTGGCGTAGTGTGTGGGTTTGAAATGTTTGTCGATTCTCTGTCCTAGTACTGCTTCGACAGCATAATCACTTGTGTCGCACATGACTTCGAATGGTAATGACCAATCTGGCTTGGTCATGATTGGTGCTTGCGTTAGTTCACGTTTTAACTTATCGAATGCTTGGATGCACTCTGCGGAGAAATTAAATGGGGTGTCTTTAACCAGGAGCTGGGTCATTGGGCGTGCGACTTATAAGTAATCCTTTATGAATCTTCTATAGAACCCGACATGTCTTAGGAAGCTTCAGATGAATCTCACATTCGTGGGGTATGGTAGTTTGGAGATTGCTTTGATTTTTGCTTTATCGACCTTAATTCCTGAACCTGAGACCTTAGGGCCGAGGACGATCTCTTCCTTTACCATGAAATGACACTTTTCCCAGTTTAACACAAGGTTGGTTTCCTCGCACATTTTTAGCATCTTTTCAAGGTTTTTTAGGCAGTGGTCAAAAGAGTTACCAAAGACGGAGAAATCTTCCATGAATACCTCCATGCTATCTTTGATAAGCTCATGGAATAAGTCTGTCATGTAGCGCTGAAAGGTTGCTGGGGCATTACATAATACGAAGGGCATTCGTTTATATGCGAAGGTTCCGTAAGGGCTAGGGTTGTTCAAAAAATCCAAGAAACTGACGAACCAAGCCGAACCACTAGATCCGAAACCGAAAAAACCGAAACCGAAAAAACCAAAACTAAAAAAAAACCGAAACCAAACAAACCCACTTATCAAGGTTCGATTTTGGTTTTTATTTTTAAATATCCGCGGTTAACCGAACCGAACCGTGTATAATATACATGAAGTTTTTTAACTAAATATTTAAAAAACTATACAAATATTAATCATATTATTGCACTATTTTTATTTTATAACGAGTTTTTTGCTCCCAATATAAGTATTTCTAAACATTTATGTGTGAAAATTGATTATTATGATTGTAATCTATAAACGTCGAATAAATATAATTTGTTAATATGTTATGTAAAATATTTACATAATGCTGCCTTTTCAAGTTTTTGGGGCAGACTCCTTTGGATCATAGCAGAACATTCCTCACTAAGTTTGACCAAGAATGCTGCCTTTTCAAGTTTTTCCCTATGTGAAAGTAGATCTTTTAAAACCTTGGCTCCATTTGGCATGTGGATCATGGCTTCTAGGAACGGCAGGTTGATGTGGATCTATTTGGAGATTGAGAGGAGCCGCTCATCCTCGTCATCCTTTTTCTGCTTCTTTAATATGGACGGAAAGAGCAGATTGGACTACTTAGAGGGTTGGTAAAAAATGGATGGCCAAGGGGTAGGTTCTTGTATGATGCTTGGTTCTGCATCCTCAGTCCCTTCTTTTTTGTTTGCCCCCCAATATGGTTGGCAGATGTTGATTGCAATGGAGCTGGGAAAGGTGGGTCTTGAGTGCTAACTACAGATATGGTTGTTATAGCGAAAGTTGGCGCTTCAGGTTCAGGAGTTTCGCTTTTCCTGATCGTGAAGAGGATTTGGGAGAATTGTTCATGCAATCCCTTACGGTGTTTCTCCTATACCTTTGGTGTGGGACTTCTTTTCGAACATAAAGTTGGCGAACTCATCTTCAAACCTACTTCTAATAGTCCATTTGGGGCTATCTTCTCTTTTTTCTTTACGTTTGTTGTTCCCCTATGGTGGGGTATCATCGTTCTGGTAGAACCTCAGAAGGGAAGGATCATCATAGATGTCTCCCCCGGATAGGCATACCTGTTCGGCCGGGTCGTTATGTTTGCATTCATCAGCCTCGTGGGATCCTCTGCAGTAGTCGCAAATTAGGTAAGGGTTTTTCAACCCAACCTTTTAAGCAAATGTTTCAAGGTAGGAGATTTGGTTGCAAGCCCTTTTCAAACATCCCCTGAATGTAGGTTGCGTTGCCTCCGAAATGGAAGAGATGTTCATGGGTGGTGACAGGTCGTCCCATAGATCGTCTTGGTATTGGACGTACTCTTCAATTTGATTCTACCCCTCTTCTTCAGTGAGAGAGTTGAAGCGGAATTGAGTGAATTGATCGAGTTTCCTACGGTTATCCCGAGATATGTTGTCGTGAAAGATTTGGACTAGAAGCCATTTCTATATCTCGTAATGGGGAACATGTTTGATTAAGTCCTGGAAATGGATCCAGGCACTTTTGGTGGGTTCGTCATCCCCTTGTTGGAATCGAAGGATTAAATCTCTAAGGGACGAGGTACGTCCTACCAGAAAGAAGTGGTCAAGGAATCGTGATACGAGCTGATCCCATGTCGTGATTTGAGTGGGAGGTATTCTGTCAAGCCATTCTGCCGCTTTTCCTTTGAGGGAAAAATAGAAGAAGCATAGCCTAGATGTATCCCTTGTGGCTCCGTCAGCTTGTATGTTATCGACGATACTTAAGTAGTGCTTAACATGACAAAGGGGGTCCTCGTTTCTCAATCCTTGGAATGTGCATATTTTTTGAATTAACCAGATGTCGTATGAGTCGATGATTCTTCCTGTTTGTTCGGTTAGAAAGGTGATTAGGTTTTGGAAACCAAAGGGATTAGGGTGGGAATGTTCATGTAGGGTTTTAGGAGGCGTTGGCGGGTTGGCTCCAGTGTTGTTAAAGGAGGATGCTTCAGCATCAAAGAGGTTTCTTCTGGCTATAGCAAGAGATTCATTCTTCTGTAGACGCCAGGCGGCTCTCTTAAGCCTTTGGAATTCTCTTTCAGGCTCATCGAGGGGTTTGGTTAACCTTTTAACGGTGCTACGTGTCATGGTGATAGATTTGCAAAACAGATAACACGAAGAAAAGAAAGACTACAAGGAAGCTAATATGCGGAAATTAAAGTCTCACTTGAAAGGATTCAAGCGAGTAGAACTAAGTTAAACTATGATCAAAACCTAACTATTCCCCACGCAGCAACGCCAAAAACTTGATGCGGTCGTCGTAAGACTTTAACAAGAAGTTTTACAACTCCCTAGGCAGAGTACCTAACCGTTGTAGTAGTAGTATAGGCAAGACCCAAGGGTTGCTATCGTTCTCTAGGGGAATAGGTTGAGAAGGCTTGATCACGGTCTAACAGAATTCTAGGGGTTAAGAGAAGATTATTTTTATGTTTTTATATTTTATAGAAAACAGGTAAATCTATGGTTTAAGAGGTTGGTTTGTTTAACTAATAACTAAACTAATATCTAATCTACTGGTGATAACTTTATGATAATTAAATGTATTTACTTAATCATGCACTACTTATCAGATTGTTTCTCCTAATCTTGTTGCCTTGTCACACTTGTGATGTAATGTGTAAGTATTTCCTAAGTTATGAACGAATTATACGAATCTGTCATCTATTTAATATTCCGTTAAGGCAAAACACAAGTAAGGTAGTATGAAGACTATTACAAGGCCCCTAAGAGTATATTAAATGCGTGTGAAATACCTTAAGAGGGATCAATCATATAAGGGGCAAGGTAGTATGAAGACTGTTACCCTATGGTATCCTTTCTACGCACTCGCGTTTCCCTAGACGTGTCAACAGCGATACAGAAAAAAGCTAGTTTTCTAATGTAACATTTGCCCTTTTTGTGTTATGAATAGTTCATTTATAGTCCTTTGACTATTTGACTTTTGTTGGTTTATTCAGATTTTTGTACCATGTTGACGATGGTGATTTTATGAGATATGTGATGAATTGTAGTTTATTGTGATTAATAATCCCTTTTGGAAGGTATTATTGTGTTATGTGTATTTCGGGTGGTTGACCCGTAAATTTTAAGAAATGCCTAAAAACGAGTCTGACACGTCCGTTAATGTCCAAATGAGTTTTGAAGGGTGTAAAGTGAAAATATGCCGTGTAAATACTCTAGGTTAATGAAAAAGTATTTTTAAAGTGAATAAAAATGCTAATTAACTTTAGGGTAAATTTTACGGTTGAGTTTTACGAGTATTTAAGTGATCCCGACACGAAAAGAAAGGCCCGAGACCCCATGGGATACCATGTCCGGTCAAAAGAAGACTAGGGAGACAAGGTGGCTTAGTTTTAGCTAACCTGGTCCAAATTGTACATAAGATGCTTTTATTATCCTCATTTTTACACATAGTTTATTTTCAAATTCAAAAAATATCCTCTCCCTTCTCTCGTGTGTTCGTCCGCACCTACAACACACACACTCTTATAATTTTTGAAGTTTGATCAAGAAAACATAAAGACACAAATATTTAGGGTTGATTCTAGTGTTTGGTTATTCATTTAAACAACGTTTTGGGTTGTCCGGTTCGTGTCGAAATCTACAAATTTGAAGATTTTCTTGTAAGTTTTCAAATTTAATTTTCGTTTGTCCTTTGGGTTTATTTTGATGCATAGATGTTAGTTGTACAAGTTGATCGTTGTGAAAATTGATTTTTGAAAGCGAAATGAATAAAAAAGGGTGGTGTTTGGTTCGTGTAAAAGAAAGGAAAAGAGGGTTTTTGTAGTTTTGATGTCGTGGTCGTGATGGTTGAATAATATATGATGTTAGAATGCTTATTTTTGATAGTAGCTTGTATGCTTTTCGGCTCTCTTTTTTAAGCTATATTCTTTGGCCTTATTGGGCTTATATGCCACAATGGATCTAAATTAAAGGAAAGTGTTTTGATTATTTTGTGTTATGGCGTATGTTGTGGACTATTTTTGAGGGATTCATGTTGTAATACAAGCGATACATAGCTTAATAGCTTATTTTAAAGCTTAATATACGTATTTTAGAGTTTATGGACTCACGGCCCAATAAATCTATTTGAGTCGCGGCTTAACGGGAGGGCTTATTGTGGTTCGGATTATTTCTACATATAAGTATATACTTATATATGTAAATGGACCTTGCTTTTAGACTTAAATAGTATTTTGGACTTATATATGTCCTAACCTAATGGACCCTTGTTGGGCCTTAAGGCCCAATAAGCGATATGTAGTAGTTATGAGAATTTTGATGGACTTTTGAAAGTGGAAATGTATTTACGAAGTGATATTGAACGATATTTTAGAAAAAACGTATTGGTAAGCGTTAACGATTGAGATTTTGGAATTTTATCGGAAAGTGTCGAATTTGTGAAAAATGTTGAAAATAAGGTTTGAAACCTTAGAAAACGTTGTATAAACGTACGAGTCATGTCGAAATTTCGTAAAAAGTTTATACTTAGAAAATTTCTTAAAAACATGATTTTTGATTTTAAATAATAAAATAATATTTAATTATTTTATTTTATTCATTTAATAAATTCACTAAAAGACGAAAAATATAATTTTTCTCGAAACTTCTCTAAAATGTTTATTATGAGTAAACATTCTATTTTCAACCGTATAATGATTATTTTGAAGTGACTAAGGTGTACCGAATGGACTTGTCGAAATATATTTATAATTAATAATTATAAATATTTATTATATTACTTATCTATTTACGCTAAATAGTATAAATATGTATTATCGAGGAATGAGATTGATATGACTGTGGAGTTAAGTCGTCAACCATCACACAACTAAATTGTTTTGGGTAATTGTACAACGCGTCTAAACTCTATGCATCAAACGTGAAGATTGTTTTAGAATTTGATGATTAAATTGGGACATTAACTGGACTAGGTCGTGTGCGGGCGTCGTTGCATTTGCTTGTGTGATTGAGATTTGGTTGCTAAAGACTTACTTGAGGTGAGTTCTCGTAGCCCTACTTTTTACTTGTTTTTCCGTTGGGGGAAAATGATACTCAAATGTGTTTTTAAATGTTTTGAATTGATCTGTGCGAAATGTGATTTTGTTTTTGGGATAAGTTATGTGCTTATGATTGCTATGTGAATATTATGTGATGTATGATTGTTTGGAGCGGATGGGTATGCCTACCCAGTATGTGTGTGATTATTGGAGCGGATGGGTACGCCTACCCAGGTTTATGTGTGGTCATGCCCTAATTTTAGTGCTCCAGCTGGTAGGCCCTTTAGGTGCGTAAGTGACATATGGTTATTGATTAGCGGTGATGCTAAGGTTGTTTGCATATATTTACTGTCATATAGCACTATTGTCCACTGTTGAAATATTGGCACAACTTTTGGGTTTAAGGTCAAACCTACGAGCTCACCAACATTATTGTTGACGTTTTCGAGTATCATTTTCAAGTGAAGTGAAAGAAGAGTAGTTTAGTGATTGATAACAGACTTAGAAGTATCCCATGTGGAATTTCGTTTGAAGCCTTGCTTGCTTGTTGTTTGATTTTAGTTTCGGATATTTTGGAATAAGTTTGGATTATGGTCCCCTGTGTAGGCATTTGAATAATTGTAAGAGATTGCGGATTTTAGTTGCGATTTGGGACATCACTTGAGTTTGTTCAAGGTTGATGGTCTTCATAGCACTTGGAGTTTATGCAATGTAGTTTTCTCTATATTGTATCTTGTGTTATGATTGATCATTATGTTGCATTCCCGAGTTTTTACCATTGTCGGGGTGTGACAAATTGGTAATCAGAGCCAAGGTTATAGAGAACTAGGTGGTTTGGCCTAGACTATAACCTAAGATCTGTCGTCTAGTTGCGTACAGGATCTATGTGCGCGGTGTTCCACTTCTGTGTGCCTTTGTGTGTTCGCAAGTTGGTGCCTTAGTTATGTTAGTCATTGAAATGGGTGGGCTCAATATTGGATATGAATGGGAAAGGATGCGAATATAAGTACGGTGGCCAACGTAGTTATAAGCGTATCACAACTCACTCATACTTGATAATGTTGTTCACACAAATTGATGTTGACACAGTAGGGTGGAGTTACGTGTATATCTGGTAAGATATAGTAAGATATTCTATATATATGTGCGAGTCTTCCCACTTACCTAATGTTGCCCATGTTCTCCCTCATATAGATAAAATTCCGCCAAGGATGAGGACTCGAAGTGCTGGCCGGCCTGTTGCCGAATTACTAGGAGGGGGAACGGGTGAACGGGTTGGTAGAGGTGGAAGGGGTAGAAGACCTAGGGATGGTAATGATGAGCGTGTTGAGGATTTGAATGGTCATGGAAATGACCAGGGTTTGGGAGCTAATGGGGGTGTAGAGGGAGTCAATGGGAATGTAGAGGGAGCCAATGGGGGTTCACCCGACTTCTCGACGATCATTGCCCAACAATTGCAGAACCTCTTACCCGCCATGCTAGCTTAGGTTAGTAACTGAGGAAATGTTGGAAATCAGAATGGTAATGTGGTTAATGAGAACGTTCAGGAGAACGTGGGGAATGTGTTAGTAAATGGCAACCGGGTAGGTTGTTCATATAAGGAGTTCTTAGCTTGTAACCCTAAGGAATATGATGGTAAGGGAGGTGCTGTAGTTCTTACTCGTTGGACTGAGAAAATGAAGAACGTACAGGATATGAGTGGTTGTAGTAATGACCAAAAAGTGAAATACACTGGTGGTTCATTTGTGGGTAAGGCTTTAACGTGGTGGAACTCTCAGATCCGCACGCTAAGCCGAGAAGTCGCTGTTAGTATGTCATGGAATGACTTTCAGTTTATGATGATACAAGAGTTTTGTCCTAGTCATGAGATGCAAAAGTTGGATTCTAAGTTGTGGAATCACGCCATGGTCGGGGCTGGCCATGCTACGTATACTGATAGGTTTCATGAGTTAGCGAGGTTAGTTCCTCACTTGGTAACTCCCAAGAATAGGATGATTGAAAGGTATGTGTATGGCCTTACTCTATAAATCCGTAGGATGGTGGCAGCAACGGAGCCAAAGACTATGTAGAAGGCTGTGCAGATTTCTGGTACACTGACCGATGAGGCTGTGAGAAATGGATCAATTAAGAAAGTTAAGAAAATAGGAAATGTGGAGGAAACTAGCAAGGATAAGAATGGTAGGGATGATAATAAGAGGACTAGGACTGGGAATGTTTTTACTACTACTGTAAACCATGTAGGAAGAGAGAATATGGGTACTTGGTCCAAGTGTACCACCTGCGACTCCTACCATGCACCCGGAGGGCCTTGGCGCACATGCTTCAACTGTAACCGCCTGAGTCATTTGGCAAAGGATTGTATAGGTGTGCCGAGGAATGAGGATCTTGTCAATGCTAGAAACCCAACTGTTAGAGCATGTTATGAGTGTGGTAGTACCGACCATGTCAGGTCAGCTTGCCCTAGATTGAATAGAGCACAAGAACCGGAAGGAAATCGTCCAAATCAAGTTACTAATAATAACGGGGGGCAGGGTCGTGGAAACCAAGGGAACCAGGCTAGGGGTAGGGCATTCATGTTGGGAGCAGAGGAAGCTCACCAAGATCCGAACATTGTGACGGGTACGTTTACTTTGAACGGTTATTTTGCCACTACCTTATTTAACTCTGGTGCCGACTATAGTTTTGTTTCTACTACTTTTATACCTCTGTTAGGCTTAAAGCCTACCTACTTAGGTTTCAGATATAAGATTGAGATAGCTAGCGGACAGCTAGTAGAGATTGATAAGGTTATTAAGGGTTGCAAACTAGAAATTGAGGGTCGTGACTTTGACATCGATTTGATACCTTTTAGGCATGGAAGTTTTGATATGATTATAGGTATGGACTGGTTGTCTAATTATAAGGCTGAAATAATTTGCCATGAGAAGGTAGTGAGGATACCACTACCGGATGGCAAGGTGCTTAGAGTAGTAGGAGAGAGACTGGAAGAGAAAGCGAGATTGTTGATGAGTGCTAAGGTTAGTGATAAGAAACAAGAAAAGATTGTTGTGGTTAGAGATTTTCCTGAGGTATTCCTGGATGATCTATTTGGATTACCGCCTATTTGGGAAATTGAGTTTCGGATTGAGTTAATCCCTGAAGCAACGCCGGTAGCAAAGTCTCCTTATCGTTTGGCACCTTCTGAAATGGAGGAGTTGTTTGGACAACTCAAGGAACTCCAAGACAAAGGTTTCATTCGACTAAGTTCGTCGCATTGGGGAGCGCCGGTGTTGTTCGTTAAGAAAAAGGATGGTTCTTTTAGGATGTGCATTGATTATAGAGAATTGAACAAGTTGACCGTTAAGAATCGTTATCCGCTTCCTAATGCACCATACATATTTATGGATTTGTTGAATAGAGTTTGTAGGCCGTATCTTGATAAGTTTGTGATAGTGTTTATAGATGATATTTTAATCTACTCTAAGACTCAAAAGGAGCATGTAGAGCATTTAAGGTTGGACTTGGAACTGCTCAAGAAGGAGAAACTGTTTGCTAAGTTTTCTAAGTGTGAATTCTGGCTAAGAGAAGTGTAGTTTCTTGGGCATGTGATAAATGGTAATGGAATTCATGTGGACCCTAGTAAGATTGAAGCTGTTAAGAATTGGAAAGCCCCTAGAACTCTGACTGAGGTTCGTTCGTTCTTAGGATTGGCTGGGTATTACCGTAGGTTCATTGAGAACTTTTCTAAGATAGCTAAGTCTCTTACTATCTTGACTCAGAAGTGTAAGACTTTTGATTGGGGTGAGGAACAGGAGTTGGCATTTCAGACCTTGAAGGATAAGTTGTGTAATGCGCCTGTTCTAGCTCTCCCCAATGGACCGGAAGACTTTGTGGTATATTGTGATGCGTCTGGGATACGACTAGGCTGTGTGTTAATGCAAAGAGGTAAAGTGATAGCCTATGTGTCTAGGCAGTTGAAAATTCATGAGAAGAATTATACTACCCATGATTTAGAGTTGGGTGCGGTTGTGTTTGCACTTAAGATCTGGAGACATTATCTGTATGGGACAAAGAGTGTCATCTATACGGATCATAAGAGTCTTCAGCATATCTTTAGTCAGAAAGAGTTGAATATGCGACAGCGTCGCTGGATAGAGTTGTTTAGTGATTATGACTGTGAAATTCGCTACCATCCTGGTAAGGCGAATGTGGTGGCTGATGCCCTAAGTAGGAAGGAAAGAGTAAAGCCTAAGAGAGTTAGAGCTATGAATATGATCCTTCAGTCGAGTATCAAGGATAGGATACTGGCGGCTCAGAAGGAGGCTGTGGATGAGTTTGCAGTATTGCAGAAAGGTTTAGATGAGATGATAGAACAGAGAAGTGATGGAACTTTGTACTACCTGGATCGAATATGGGTACCTTTGAAGGGTGAGGTGAGAACCCTGATAATGGATGAAGCCCATAAGTCGAAGTACTCTGTACACCCAGGAGCTGATAAGATGTATTATGATTTAAGAGATAGGTATTGGTGGCCTGGAATGAAAAAGGATATAGCTGAGTATGTTAGTAAGTGTTTGACTTGTTTAAAGGTTAAGGCTGAGCATCAAAGAGATTGATATGATTGTGGAAATAAGTTGTCAACCATCACACCACTAAAAACTGTTTTGGGAAATTGTACAACGCGTCTAAACTCTATGCATCAAACGTGGAAGATTGTTTTGGAATTTGATGTTAAATTGGGACATTAATGGAAATAGGTCGTGTGCGGGCGTCTTTGCATTTGTTGTGTGGATTTAGATTAGGTAAGCTAAAAGAATTGATTGAGGTGAGTTCTAGTAGCCCCTACTTTTACTGGTTTTTCTTTATTGGGGGAAAATGATACCATATGTGTTTGGAAGTGTTTTGAATTGATCTGTGCGAATTGTGGTTTTGTTTTTGGGACAAGTTATGTGCTTATGACTGCTATGTGCTGTATGATTGTTTGATTATGATGGGTACGCCTACCTAGTATTTATGATATTATTGGATCAGATGGGTATGCCTACCTAGTATTTGTGTGATTATTGGAGCGGATGGGTACGCCTACCCATGTTTGTGTGTGGTCCTGTCCTAATTTTAGTGCTCCAGCTGGTAGGCCCTTTAGGTGCGTAAGTGACATATGGTTATTGATTAGCGGCAATGCTAGAGTTGTTTACATATATTCACTGTCTTATAGTACTATTGTCCACTGTTAAAGTATTGGCACAGCTTTTGGGTTTAAGGTCAAACCTACGAGCTCACCAACATTATTGTTGACGTTTTTGAGTATCATTTTCAGGTGAAGTGAAAGAGGAATAGTTTAGTGATTGATAGCAGACTTAGAAGTATCCCGAGTGGAATTTCGTTTTAAGTCTTGCTTGCTTGTTATTTTGATTCTAGTTTTGGATGTTATGGAATAAGTTTGGATTTTGGTCCCCTGTGAGGGCATTAGAATAATTGTAAGAGATTGTCGATTTAGTTGTGATTTGGGACATCACTTGAGTTTGTTCAAGGTTGATGGTCTTCATAGCACTTGGAGTTTATGCAATGTAGTTTTTTCTATTTTGTATCTTGTGTTATGATTGATCATTATGTTGCATTCTCGAGTTTTCGCCATTGTCGGGGTGTGACACCGTATCCAATACATGGATACGTCGTATCCAACCGACTTTCAGACCTTATAAATAGAAAACTCACAAACGAGTTTTAAGTGTGCTAAATCATATTCTCGATACCTAAACCACAAAAGTCGATTTTCAAAAGATAAAAAGAGCAGAAGAGGTCGAGCAACGTATTTAATTCCATAGAAGACAACGTGTAATTCCATATACTTTAGTAATCGTTCAGTTTTTGGTATAATTCGTTAACTCGGTTAGTTTACCTTGGCTAAATAATTACTCTTGTATTTATTATGATGTTTGAAGGCTAATACCTTCGGGTATTAGCCATTATTATGAAGATCTGAATGTTTGGTATTTGTTTATATTGATTTCTTAATTTATCGTTGAGTGCTTGTTTATGTTTATCAATTTATTCTTGTTTACGATCTTTTGTATGCGACCTATCATTCAACTAGATCTAGTGAAGTGTACCAAGCGGATCTAGAGTCCGGGATAGCTCTTCATATAGTAATTTATACATCTAGAATAATAGTTACACAAGTATTGTCCTTCTAAGTCTTTGTCTAGGATACGCTTCGGGCTTAACTAGTTAATTGGATATTGCCGATGGTTTATTGATCGTGTTGACTAGCAGGTGACCTAGACAATTCAACAAGTAACGTTCTGATTCCTTGGATAGTTAGACAAGTGGACTACTAGTGTATAGATTGCCATTAAGCGGTAAGTGGGTAAAGTCTCTATGAGCTAGGGTTTAACAAGATCACAATTGCTTTAATCCCTAAGATAGATTATAATCAGCAAATAAGGATGCTTTATGCGGATGCTTTAATTGTGATAGAATTAATGTGTCTAGGTCTTAGGATGATGTAATGCCTAAGTCTTAAGAATGATATGCCACCTCGAGAGAAGAAATCATTACACTTAATAAACAAACCAACATTCTAATCGGATTAATAATGGTTAATACATTTTTATTATATAAGGTTCGACCGCTCTTTTATCTTTTGTTTATTAGCTTGTGTGGGTAACAGTGCCTAGAATTGATTATAGTCACCAACTAAACCGTGCTAGTCTCTTAGGCTAAAAACCCCCTTTTTCCCATTAGAATTAGGATTTAGACTGAAATAGGTAACATAGGTTTAGAGTAGAATTAACATAGATTAGATAACCAAGACATTAATTAAATTGATAGATTTAACCTCGCTTCAAGTGTTTGACACCCAACTTACCACGAAACTACTACCGATCGGGTACACTGCCTGTTAAAGTGTTGTTTTTGGTTAAGTCGGCAAAATATAAATTTAAAACTTGAATCAAGTCACATTGTCTATATGCATTATGACAGGGCGAGTTTTTTAGACTCGCAACCATGGTGCATTTTGACTTGGATAATGTCACATTGTCTATATGCATTGTGACAGGGCGAGTTTTTTAGACTCGCAACCATGGTGCATTTTCGATCACTTTCTATTTCATATGAATTATGGTGATATCGATTGTGAAAGCGTAAGTATAATCTGAGCCTTGGATATAAGGCATGTTATGTGTTAAAGGGATGCGATAAGCATCACGGTAATAACTATTGTGATTGGCGCATTTTCGATCAGTTTCTGTTTCATGAGAATTGTGGTGATATCGATTGTAAAAGGCTATGATGAATCTGAAAGGCTACGAAATAGGCAAGATTATCCACAGCTTTGCGTGGCAACGTACTGCGTTTGCAACCATGACGGGTGCGTCTTTTGTCTTCGGTCGTTTGCCTACCTGAGCCTCCTGTACAATCACGTCGTCGATCCTTATCTTTGCGATGTTAGGTAAATAATTATTATAAATTATGAATTATAACTGTAAGTATTAATTAAAAGGCAGCATTTTGGCATTAAATGTTGTTGGGTCGACCCGCTTGAGATCCGTCTGATGTATAACCCACCCACCGGAAAATCCGTCGTTGATCCACCTGAAGACCCGGTTCCATTATTATTGTGTGATTCATTAACACGTGTACTCTCTCCCCATGTGTCTTCGTCTCCTTCATATCTCTTTCGATACATCTCTCTCTCTCTCTCACTTTCCACTGAGTTTGCATTATTTTTGTAACGGCTGAAAGTCTTTACAATAGTATTTATAGCGCTATTACAACTCTAAATTTGCAGCATCAAAAAAGTATTCGAACAAGGGTAAATATACGTAACCTTTGGTTCCATATGTTACCGACGCTAAAGTCTCTTCAATGCGGCCGATTACTTCGTTGCCATCGTCCGTGGTATGTGGCGCTGTTGATCGCAGTGCGAAGATTGAATGCCGTTATTCTATTATAACAAAAGGCAGCGACCGTGGCGGGGCAAGCTTGGTAAGTTTGCTGCCATGGCTGACGTGTCATCAAAACATACTGAATTTCTAAAATTATAGTTGTCTCAGACCTGCGGGTTTGAGTACGTGATGTGTATCAACTTATTTCAAGTGTATTGTAGGCGATGATGATACGATTGCTTTTCTACATTTATGCTTTTGCAACTACAATGAGTTGTTGGGCCGTGATGGGTACCATCCACTCGTATCTTGGCGAGGCATCACTACATCGTGTTTGCAGCCATGGCGGGTCGAATACCCTTTTATCCAGTTCCAGACTTGCAAATCTGAGCCAAACCTGGTTTTTTCTTACATGTCGTAAGGGTCTGGCTTATTGAGCGCTGATTACACACTCGCCTTATAGACGATATTGGCAATGATATGTTGCATTTAGCTGCAAGATTAGGCCCGACTAAGTCATCTAAGGTCTTGGGAGCTGCTTATCAAATGCAGCAAGAACTTTTATGATTCAAGGTACATATTCCTCCCAATTAATGCTTTATGGATTGTAATCCATAATATCGTTGCACCAAAATTGCCTTGCAATTTTTCATCATAAATTTTTTAGTTAATAATCCTACTGCAATCGGTGTGAATGTATTATAAAATTGTGCATCTTGTTTGAATTGCAGTCATAAACCGAAGGCAGCTAAGCTATCAAAGACTTTGATAGCAGCTTTAAGCATTGGAGGTGTCCGGAAAAATTTCTTCTTGGATTTATTAAAAGAAACATTGGAAGATGCTCAAAGAGTATGCCTTGATCCACTTTCAGCATTTCAAGGTATTTAGAGAATCTAACTATTACTTTCGTTATTTGTAATTCTGTTTCCTGGGATATTTAGCAATTTATTGTGCTTCCTTTTTTACAATGGCCCATTAGAGGTAGACCATGAACTTGACTCATTCCTTTTTTACAACTTTGTGACATACTCAGTCATATTTAGCAATAAATGGTTAAAGGAAGCACAATTGTAAAAAAGAAAGATTACAATGGCTAAGTAAGATTATTTTAGTTGTGCTTTTTGTTTGAAATTAAGAGGCTTTTGTACAAATAATGTATATCGGATCGGGTCTGATAAATTTACGAAGTCGAAGAAATGATAGTTAGTGAGTTTATTTAATACTTAACATTTTTGAACCATCAAAATGCTATATCTTTTACTTTAATAATACTAAAGCGTTATAAATTGGAATACAAATGCCTTGAAGACTATGTGATTGGATGAACCATATGTCATTATAGTGCGAATCATTAGAGGCTACATTTAACTGCTTATAATTTATATGCAAGAAAGTCGTATGCATACTTGATACGTGTAGAGTATATAACGACACACTTTAGTTGGATTAGATGTTTTGATAGTGGGAACTTTCTAAGTGAATTAGCAGATTAGGACTTTAGTAGGATTTAATTTAAGTGTATTCTTGAATAGTAATAATTGGTGGTGATTAGGATGATGCCTGCAATGTGTTTCAATAAAATGTTAATACTCTTATTATGAACAAGAGTTGGAAAAAAACGCTAACTAAGCTAGAGTTAAAAACTTAGGACGCAACACAATAAATTGATTGACAATATACTGTAACACCCCTAAATTGGGTCGCAGCGGAATATGGGTCTAAGAGTGTTACTTCCTAGATCAATAGCACAAGATATATATAAGAACGACCTTAAAAAAAGAGTCGTAAAACTGATACATTGGATTTAAACAAATTGTTTGTTACAAAGCCCATAGCTTCACTTGTTCGTTGTTCAAAAGGTAAAGATTCTAGCACATAACAAATATTTTCCCAAAATGTAATGAGACCAAATCTTTAATGCATATGACTTTCAAAATATAACCACCAATGTATCCCTTGTCTTGTAACTTATTGACCTCCTAAGGAAAACAATGCTTTAAAAGTCAACATTATGTTGGTGAATCATAGGTTTGTAAATGTAAAAAAAAAAAAAATTTTGTAGGACCACAGATTTCTATGTGTTTTTGATAATGATCAATGCAAAACATCACAAAAATGTAATTACATTTCCCTAAGCTCATGACACTGAAGCTCGACATGTATGAATTGCAATATAAATTGCCAACATTGCCCTTGATAATGTTCTAACCCGCAACTTCCCAAATCTGACATGGTATACGTCCGTTGTCTGGAAAACCAGCACAGTGAGCGCTACTCACCCGAATGAGGATGTCAATCCCAAATAGATCTATTATTACATTCGCGGGTACTAGTAATTGACAGTTCATGATAAATGGGCTCAGAGGGTTATCGCTACTTAGGCAAACACGTAATCATAATGTAAAATGTCCACTTGTGTCCAATTGTAAAACAAAGCATGTTTCTCACCCCAAAACTTGTAAATCATTATAAATGTAAAACGTGGGGCTATGAACTCACCTTGAGTGAATGAATCAACAATGTAAATCACAGAATGAAAATGCGTCACGTAAATGTCCGAATGCAACCTAATTAATTATAGGTCGTATGAGCACTAAGTACTTTGAATAACTAATACCATATATAATTCTATATAGCTACATCACCATCTAATTGTATTTGTGAAATAATATTTAAATCGCATTTGATAAATAATAACCATGTATTTGTACTCGTATAATCGTATAAATAGTTCAATCGCCTTTGTAAAATAATATTTATAAAGTTTAAAACATGTATAAATATTATTTAAGTGATTCTAAAATGTTTCGCAAATTTTTTTATTAAAAACGAGCCAACACTATTCACGTCAGGAAATAGTGCACAAGTATAGAATAGTGCGTATCTTTCCCGTTTTAAGTTTGTTTTGTACGTTCTTTATGTTCACGCTTTTGTATTAAGAAGATTTATCAAAATACTAAATTTATAACTTTTTAGTCCTCTGATGAACAGTACTTTTACTGTTCATGTATATTTTATAAAACTATTTTTATAAAATTAATCGTCGTAACCTCGTAAAAGTCATATCTTATTCGTTTTAACTCTGATTTTAGTGATTCTTTCGAGCACGTCTTCGTAATTAAAAGTTCTATATAAATAAAGTATTTTCCAAAAAGTTTCTGAAATAAATATTATAAAATTATTTTTATAAAAGTATTTATTATCGTAAACTTGCAAATGACGTATCTTCTTCGTTATAGCTCGGATTTTCGAGTTCTTTATATGCCTACGATCGTCATGACATGTAGTATTTTAATAAAATATATAATAAACATCTTATTTTCTGATTTAAAACAGAATGTTTGGTTCATTTGGTTAAAGTGTTTATAAAAATTGTTTTTATAAGTTTTTAGCTTAGTTAAATTATTATAAGTCCTCTACAATACTTTATAACACAAGTCTCATATATTTTAGGTCTTTTAGTCCATAATTTGTCCAAGAATATCAAGTCCTTATATTTATTTACTTACAAACTTTAATAAGTAAACTTCTAAACAATTAATCTATATATACTTTTATAAATTAAACCATACTTGTATAATGTATATACTTCTATTCCAACATGTTTTTATCATCAATATAACATATGAACAAGTATTTCAAACCATGATCAACTGTAAAAATCTATTTTACATCTTAATATATATCCTAGATGGTGATTTACTATATAAACATTAATTTACACATAAATCATAAATGTAAAGAGTGTAGGGTTTTTAGATGACCTTAAGATGAAGTAGGATAAAGAGTAACAAGTTCTAAACCCTAGTTTAGAATCAAAACCGAAGCTTCTAAGACTAGAAAACCCTAACTTTCCAAGAAACCCTAATCTTAAACTTTCTTGATTAAACCCTTGTATATGATAAACTAAGCCTTCAATACACCTTAGTATATCTTAGATATGATACTAAAATACTTGAATACTTGGTAATAAAAATTGTATGGATTATTTAGGGGTGTTGTTTTGAGTCGTGGGCTAGGGTAAGCCAAAGAGAGTTTTTGTGTTGGTTTTTGTTTAAGGAATGCATGTGTGTTATCTTACTAGTCTTGCATGTATTTATATACCAAGGGCTAGTCAAAGTTTCTAGTTGAAAGACCAAGACCATGGTTGGACAAGATGGGGGTAATTAAGGAGGTCTTTGGTCAAAAACACTAGTCATTGTGCTAGGGCATATGAGGTCTTAGGTTGTTAAAGGTCTGGGTTTTTTATTTGTGTGCTCTTAGTCCCCTAGGGAATTATTTATGTCCAAATAATAGGGGGGGATGGACTAGGAAAAGTCTTTGATATTTTGTGATATAATTCTAGTGATACTTGAAATTTTAGGATGTAGTTTTAAGTGTAGAAGTGTAAACTTGTAGTATTAGGTTTCTAGTTGGTTTCTTATAGGAAAATTTTGGCTAACATGATAAACATAGGTGAAGTTTTATAAAACTTTGAGTATTGGGTATAATAATGGGTATTTATTGAAGCGTAGATAAGTTTTGGTGTTCCCGTGAATGCCTAAATGTATTTTATCGCGAAACGTAAACACTTTACGTAATCAGTAAAAATAAAATGTGCAAAGTTAATAATTATCCTTCAAATAATTATCTAATACTTGATTGACGTAAACCTTTAATTGTTTGATGCCTGTTTCGTTGAATGATAACTTTAAGCTTATGCGATTTAACTATATGATGAGAATTAAAAGCAACGCGTACGAGACTAAAAATAAATAGTGAAATAAATGACGTCGTGAAATGACCTGAAAACACGGGGTATTATAGTCTTCCCCCGCTAAATGAGCCTTGTCCTTAAGGCTTAAGACGCGGCACTTGACGACGGTGCGGTTTTTGTGAAGAGATGCGGATACTTCTTTTGAAATTGGTCTTCACGTTCTCATGTAAACTCAGGACCTCTCCTAGAGTTCCATCGAACCTTAATGATTGGAATACGAATTTGTTTCAATCGTTTAACTTCACGATCCATGATTTATACTGGTTCCTCGATAAAATAAAGCTTGTCATCAATATGAAGTCCATCCAACGGAACAACTAATGGTTCGTCGGCATAGCACTTCTTCAAGTTGGATACATGAAACGTATTATGAACCCTGCTCAGCTCTTGAGGAAGCTCAAGCTTGTAAGCAACGGATCCAACCTTAGCCAACACCTTGAAAGGTCCAACATATCAGGGGTTTAGCTTCCCCCGTTTGCCAAAACGCAATACTCCTTTGCAAGGCAAAACCTTAAGCATAACTCTATCCCCAACTTGAAATTCCATTGGCTTACGCTTTAAATCGGCGTAACTCTTTTGTCGATCACGAGCGGCTTGAATTCTTTGCTTGATCTGAATGACCTTCTTGGTTGTTTCTTGAACTATTTCTGGACCGGTGAGTTGAACTTCTCCAACCTCAGCCTAACAAACAGATGAACAACACTTACGACCATACAGGGCTTCAAATGGTGCAGCCTTGATAATAGCGTGATAACTATTGTTATATGAAAACTCAACTAATGGAAAATGTTTAACCCAACCCTTTTTAAAGTCGATCACACAAGCACGTAGAATATCCTCGAGAGTTTGAATAGTCCTCTCACTTTGCCCGTCAGTCTCTGGATGATAGGTAGTACTCATATCCAAGCTAGTACCCAAAGTATTCTGAAGTGACCTCCAGAAATTTGATGCGAAACTACCGTCACGATCACAAATGATTGAGACGGGTTTTCCATGTCTGGTGACTACCTCCTTTAGGTACATTCCTTAATGGCGAGTAAACTTGTTAGTGGATTGTCCTAGGGTGACTAGGGACGCGTCTTGACTTTTCGACATAGGATTGGGTGTAAGATGATGCCAACTCCATGTGGTAGGGTGGTGTAAAGGTCTACTTAGTCACTATGCTTACTAATTCAATTTCTTGTGACATACATGTTTTATGGATACATACATAAAATTTTGCTTTTCGGGATTATGAGAAAAATTGATTTTGACAAAAGTTTTAAGGTGACTACTACCAGTATGGCATGGTTATTCCTGAATTATACATAGGTGATCAGGCCATGTATATTTGAGGGCTAACGATGCGATGCTCATTTTCGTCAAAATTTTATTATAATTTCATAATAATTGTGGGAGTGATTTGTAAAAAAATATAGAGACTTAAAGTAGAATTGACGTTTTCATAATATGTTAATTTGATAGATACTTGAAATTATTCAGTACAACGGAAATTTAAGAGAAATACAATGAGAACTCCTAAGGAGATAAAGTCTAAGATAGTTCCAACTTAGGGTTCACTAGGCAAAGCGAGACAACTTTCTATTTTAAGCTTCGATCTCATCTTCAATGTTGTTAGGGTCTTGATCGGTTTCTCCGCCTCCTAAGGCATACACCATTCCACGTGCTTCAGTACCTTCAGCTTGGTTTCCATGGTTTTGATTCTTCAATTCCGGGCAATCACTCTTGTAGTGCCCTTGATTCCCACATTCATAGCAACTGATGATCCTTTGATTGCTAGTAGCAGTAGGATTCCAGCAATCCCTTGTCAAATGGCCGATTTTCTTTTAGTTCACGCACTTTATAGTGCATGGGCCATTGTGGTGAAACTTGCACTTGTTGCACAATGGAAGAGTTCCAGCATACTCCTTCCTTTCACCAGTCCCAGCGGCGTAAGCTTGAGCCACATTCTGCCTCTTGGGAAGTTGTTGTTGAGCTTGGTTGTTGTTATCAGATTTCCACTTGTTTTTAGCTTGGCGTTCAGCCAAAGTACGAATTTTCTTATCCGTCAGCTCAGTTGCAAACTTAATTCCATCCTGCATTGTCTTCGGCCTAGACGCCATTACACTCCCATGTATCATGTCGGGAAGACCACCGACATACCTTTCAATCTTATCAGACTCTTCGGGAAACATCCTCCCGCACATCAAAGCCAACTCCTGAAAGCATTGGGTATAACTTGCCAAGTCAGTACCCTTTACCTTTAACTCCCAAATCTCCATCTCCAATTTATCGATCTCATTTCGAGGGCAGTACTTAGCAGTCATCATCTTCATAAGTGTGCTCCAAGGCACGCCGTAAGCGGCATCATGACCAACTGTCTTGACATGGGATTTCCACCATGTTAAGGCAACACCATGAAGGGTGCAAGTAACAAACTTAACTTGGTTCTCGACTGCACAGTTACTGATATTGAAGACAGTCTCCATTTATTCAAACCACTGAGTTAGACCACAAATCTCTCTGTACCCTTGAAGTTCATGGGTTGACATTTGAGAAAGTCAGTATAAGTGCACTCACGAGTAGGGCACACAGGTCTTGTAATACCACTTCAAGAACCTTGGCTTCCATCGCCATTGAGGTTATTGTTTCTTTGAATTTCATGCTCGGCTAAAGCATCAGCCACACCTCGGGATATCAATGCCCTGATAGCAGCATCAATCATTGGGGTGGTGGCGGTGGCAGAGCGGGGGTGGTTATGATTTTAGGTGCTTTCCTTGGCGGCATTTTCTTCAAAATCACCGAGTAATAAAATGAAATTAGTTTAGTTCTCTAAGCCGTGCTCTAAAGATGAAATGTTGTAGGATGATATGTTAAAGTCGTGACCATCGTGTTACTTGTAATGTTTTGAGGAATGTTCTAGTATTTATAAAAATAATTCTTATATAAATAAATATAAAATATACGTAATATAATATAAACACATATATCAATCATGAAAACATCTAGTATAACCAACTAATGCAACTTAATAGTGTATGTATGTCATGTGAAAAACATTTGTATGATGCAATGTTTTGAAAACGGTTATAGTCCAAGTAAAATTATTTGACCTGGTTCTCTATAACCTTGGCTCTGATACCAATCTGTAACACCTCCAAATTGGATCACAGCGGAATATAGGTCTAAGAGTGTTACTTCTAAGATCAATAGCACAAGATATATATAAGAACGACCTTAAAAAAAGAGTCATAAAACTGATACATTGGATTTAAATAAATTGTTTGTTACAAAATCCTATAGCTTCACTTGTTCGTTGTTCAAAAGGTAAAGATTCTAGCACATAACAAATATTTCTCCAAAATGTAATGCGACCAAATATTTAATGCACATGACTTCTAAAATATAACCACCAATGTATCTCTTGTCTTGTACCTCATTGACCTCCTGAGAAAACATGCTTTAAAACGTCAACATAATGTTGGTGAATTCATAGGTTTGTGAAATGTATAATGTAGGACCACAAGATTTTCCAAGTGTATGATAATGCAACAAATGCAAACATCAAAAAAATGTAATTACGTTTCCCTAAGCTTATGACACTGAAGCTCGACATGTATGAATTGCAATATAAATTGCCAACATTGCCCTTGATGATGTTCTAACCCGCAACATCCCAAATCCGACAATATATCCATTGTCCGGCAAACCGGCACAGTGAGCGCTACTCACCTGAACGGGGATGTCAATCCCAAATAGATATATTTATAACCTTCGCGCTTACTCAGTAATTGACAGTTCATGATAATGGGCTTAGTGAGTTATCGCTACTTAGGCAAACACGTAATCATAATGTAAAATGTCCACTTGTGTCCAATTGTAAAACAATGCATGTTTCTCACCCCAAAACTTCTAAATCATTCTAAATATAAAATGCGGGGCTATGAACTCACCTTGAGTGAGTAAATCAACAATGTAAATCACAGAATAAAAATGCGTCGCGTAAATGTCCAAATATGTAACACCCTCAAATCTGAGCACGCAGCGGAATGTTGAATATCCGAGGGCGTTACATTTTTGGATCAATAGCACAAGATTCTGAGAACGACTACTAAACGTGTCGTATAAAAAACAAAGATACATTGGATTAACAAAATACTTGTTTGTTACATAAGCCCATGGGTTCAAATTGTTCAATAATATAAATAAAGATTCCGGTTTATAACAATTTTCCCAAAATGTAATAAGACCCCAAATCTTAAGTGTTGACTCTTTAATTATTGACTTCCAATGTATAATCGCACCATCGTGCCTTATTTGGACTGAAAAAATGGGCTTAAAACGTCAACTAAGTTGGTGAATTTCATAGGTTTTTGTAGATCAATGTAGGACCGCAAGATTTCAAAGTGTATGGATTTAGCAACCACATGACAGAATCATCATAAAAAGTGATACGTTTTCCTAATCTCTGGACACTGAAGCTAGACATGTATGAATTCAAATATATTTGCCAACAAAGTGTCCGTTAATGATGTTGCTAACCCGCAACATCCCAAATTCGTCATGGTATGGTTCGTTACTGGTGATTGCTAGTCACCTGAACGAGGATTGTCAATCCCAATAGGTCTTTCCATAACATTCGCGCCCACACAATGTAATTCCCAATCACATCTATGCAATTAACAGTTCATGATCATGGACATAATGGGTTATGATAACTCAGGCAAACACGTAATCATGGTATAAAATGTACACTTGCGTCCAATTTGTAAAACAAAGCATGTTCTCACCCCAAGGATGTAAATCATTTAAATAATTGTAAAACATGTGGCTATATCTCCACATTAAGAGGTAGTTCTCTGAATGATAATAAATATCCAAGTAAGCAATGAATCACACCGTCAAGTACCTAAGTAAATACGGTCAAGTCTTAGTCTACACATTTAAGCTAACGACTCATTATATAAACTAAATTCCATTTCAAGTTTATATATACTGTTATCACTTGTGCGGTGGTGCACATGATTATTGTATTTATAATTTTGATGTTTCTTGGAAAACGTATAACTTGTTAATAAACATACTTGTTTATTAAATCGTTAATTAAACCCGTTTAATGTCCGAATATCTTAATATTCGACCGATTCGTTAAGTGTTTTATTTATTCACTTTTGTTCACAAATATACCCTTAAGTTTCTTATAAATACAAAACAGCCCCTGGGTTTATAAATATACTTTATTTACATTTTAAACCCCCAAGTTTCATTAATTACATAAGTAGTCCTTTAAGTTTACAAAATTGTAATTTAGGTCTTTATAGTTACACTTCAGTCCCTGAGTTTCAGAATGTTTCAAAAACAGTCCCTGGAGTTATCACAATTCGAAAGTGACAATTTAATCCCTTAAGTTTCGAATTGTACATTTTTAGTCCCTCGATTTGCAAAAATTGCATTTTAGCTCCAAATAAAACTCAACAAGTGGCATTTCTTTTTGTTAAGTTCAAATAAGTTATAAAAGCTGTTTCGGCTTTTAAATAAGCTCATCGAGCTTATTTTTGGCTTAACGGGCCTTATTGGGCCCGTTAAGGTCCGTTTAGCGTTTTAAAAGTCCGTTATAGTTTTAATAAGTCTAAAGGTCCTCAATAAGCTCAGTGGGGCCTGATAAGCTGTAAATATGCTCGGAGAGCTTATTGTAGCTTATTTCAAGCTTATTGGGCCCGAAAGCCCAATAGCTTACTCGATAAACACCCTTAAGGGTTTATATGCTTTGCTAGTTCATTTCCAATTTATATTAAGCCCAAACAATCTGTTTTCTTTTTCAGCTTATTCAAAATAAGCTAATAAGCACTCTTATTGGGCCGACTTGGGCCTGTTAAGGCCCAATAAGGGTTTTTTTTTTGTTTTTTTTTTTTTTTTTTTATTTTTTTTTTTAAAATTTTTTTTTTTTTTAAAAAAAAAAAAAAAAAAAAAATTTTTAAAAAAAAAAAAAAAAAAAAAAAAAAAAAAAAAAAATTTTTTTTTTAAAAAAAAAAAAAAATTTTTTTTTTTTAAAAAAAAAAAAAAAAAAAAAAAAAAAAAAAAAAAAAATGGGTGCTGGGCTTAATTCTTTCGGGTCCGTTAGCTTGTCTAGGCTTATTACAATACCTATAAGCTGTCTAAGCTTACAAATAAGCCGCCAAAGCGTATTTGTGTCTTATAGGCCTTTGTTAGTCATAGTAATGGGCCGTTAAGCCCATTTAGGGTTCGGCTAGATTTTCTAGAGCATGTTAAGGCTCCTATGGAGGGAGTCAATGCTCTATAGGCTCGTACCTGGCCTTCATGTGTACCTTAACTATAGCTCCGAAGAGTGAGCTCTTTCTCCTTAGTGTGCCGCGCGCGAAACCAATTGTCCACCTATGAGGGCCTCTTTTGGCGCTCGTCCGCGCGATCATTGCCTATCTCTGCCAAGCTCGTCATCCCTAGCGCCCCCACACCCCACCCCGTCGCTACGGCGCTCCCTCTTCCCGCTTCTCGCTCTATCCGTCGTGTCCAGTAAACCGAGCTTCCGTTAAAACTCCACAAGCCCTTGATAAGCTCAAGTGAGCTTATCTATAAGCTACGGGTCTCGTAACAAAAGCTATTGGGCCTGTTGGGCCCCCCATGGTGGGCTGTTAAGCCCAAAGTGACCCGAAAGTGGTTCTTTGGTTTACTAGTTTGGTTCTAGTGTTTTGATCCTTTCGTTAAGCACTCGTTTGGATTTATTAATCGTGTTTCCACACATGCATTCATTCTATAGGCTCATGTATTCCTTCCCAAGTCGTATCATTATGTTTCTAGTAAATGTTTACGTGTAGAACTTGCGTGACCAAGTAAAACGAACCCATGATCACTATGATCCTTATTTGTGTATTTAAATGAGTGTTTAAAACTTAACTCGACATTTCACCACGTTTTATACATGTTTGCACCACACAAGGCCTCATATACTTAACATACGTGTGTAAACCATGCATGGGTCGAACCATGCATGTTTGTGCCCACGTTAACTTTGTTATACACAAGGTAACGTGCCCCTTTCCAACTAGACATGCTAAAGCGACTAGAATATAGATAGATAGGGGTTTAGTTCGAGACTTACAATAGTCCTAGAGTCTTGATGGCGGGTTTAGATGTAAACCCGACTCGTATACACCCAAACCGTGTATTTGTATTTCTTTAAGCTTCAAAGCTTGGCATACCAATCCTTAGCACTTAAATCCCCACATAACAACCCCCCCCCCCCCCCCCCCCCCCCCCCCCCCCCCCCCCCCCCCCCCCCCCCCCCCCCCCCCCCCCCCCCCCCCCCCCCCCCCCCCCCCCCCCCCCCCCCCCCCCCCCCCCCCCCCCCCCCCCCCCCCCCCCCCCCCCCCCCCCCCCCCCCCCCCCCCCCCCCCCCCCCCCCCCCCCCCCCCCCCCCCCCCCCCCCCCCCCCCCACCCCCCCCCCCCCCCCCCCCCCCCCCCCCCCCCCCCCCCCCCCCCCCCCCCCCCCCCCCCCCCCCCCCCCCCCCCCCCCCCCCCCCCCCCCCCCCCCCCCCCCCCCCCCCCCCCCCCCCCCCCCCCCCCCCCCCCCCCCCCCCCCCCCCCCCCCCCCCCCCCCCCCCCCCCCCCCCCCCCCCCCCCCCCCCCCCCCCCCCCCCCCCCCCCCCCCCCCCCCCCCCCCCCCCCCCTCCCTTATGTTCGATCTTAAGGCTTCTCTCGTGTTCTTAGAAGGAATGTGGGTCGAGTTTGGTTTGGTTTTTGCAAATGCCGAATGGCAAAGGAAATAAATGGGCAATGGTTACCCTTGAGAGAGTTCAAGTGTTTAAGAAAGTATCTAGTGAGTTAGTGAGTGATATTTATAGACAAATGAAGCTAGTTAGGTTCCTTAGTTCTAACCAAGCCAATGTTGAGCCCTAGATTAGTGGTTTAGGGGTTTTTTAGTTAATCTCACATGGTTTTAAGTAAACCACCTTAGTACATGTTTTAATGAGTTAGAAATGTACAAGATTGTTGCTTAGCTAGAAAATCTTATGACTTGGTGTGTGGTCTCCTTGTTAACCGCGACCTAGATGAGCAAGGGGAGCAAAGTGGGTATTAACCATGGGGTAAAGGACTAGTAGGAGACCATTAGGACATGTCTTAATGACTTAGGAGATGTACATGTACCCTTAAGTATTATTAGGGAGATTTTGCTAGTAAATAAATCACCAAGGACGATTTTATGCAAGTTTACTTGCCCACATTCGGCATTAAAGGGATCTAAACACAAGACTTGATTAAATTTTGTGTTTAGGCTTTCAAAGTGGGTATTGGTTTGAGTCTAGGTAAGTCTAGGTATTTCCGGGGTGCGTCCAAATGTATTTTATCGCGAAACGTAACCCTTTTACGTGACCAATAAAAATAAAATACGCAAAGTACATAATTATTCTCAAAATAATTATTCCTTACTTGGTTGATGTAAACCTTAATTTATTTGGTGACCGTTTACATTCATTGATTATTTCTAGTCTACGCGGTTTAGCTTTAAAAGTAAACATTAAAAGTAAACGCGTATCGGACTAAAATAAATAGTGATCATTAATATAGTCGTAAAATGACACGAAAATGAGAAATGTTACATAGTGCATGACAAGGAGTTCTACGAGCGAACTATTTACACCTTACAAAGAACCTGAACAAGAATTTCGATCATCAAGGAGACACTTCAAGACTCTAAGTCTTGACGA
>BQNB010038960.1:0-16336 GCA_026074375.1 Tanacetum coccineum | reverse complement strand
ATTTGGCATTTTGAGTCCGTTTTTGGATATTTTAGCTTGTTTTTAAAGGTAAAAGGTATGTGTAATTAAGCACATACCACTTACCTCCTAATAACAACTATTAAGCCAGATGTTAGGCTTATTAAGTATACATATTAAGTATGTGGGCACAAAGAACAACACATATTATTATAATTTATAAAATCAGGGATGTGTTGGGAACAACTATGGTGGTTTAAAGATGGTGTAATAGCAATAGTAAGTACCTAGGATGTGCTTTTCACTACTACTTGGTCCCGCAATATACGTGTCCTTCGACCACCAGGACATCTTTTGACAACCCGTGTCAAATTAGGAACATACATATGAAACTCTAAGCACGAAGAGTTGAAAAAAGAAGGAAAATAAGCATATTGATTGCATTGTTTCAAAGGAAAACGCCATGAATACCCAACGAACGGGAACTTTGCTCTATCACTCTTTGGTTCAGAGCTTCAAAGGTTTGCCCGTCATTGTCTGGAAACGTAGTGGCTGCAATGAAAGTATTTGTGAGTGGAGAAAAAAACGTAGTCTAACAGCATATCAAAAGATTAATGCTTACCTTCATTCTGAACATGCCCCGCCAACACACCAGCAATGTCTAAAGACTGACAACACTCTTCTTGCGAACAATTGTCACATATTGCAAAACAAACACTTTGTAATTCGGTCGGGTTCACCATGTTCTGTTTCCACTATTTTATTTGTTTTCGTAGTTTTAGCTAGAAGCAGGGGTGACAATTTTTTGAAGAAAAGAATGAGTGCTTGAATTAACAATGCAAACACATTATACATACATGGTTCGCATTTAACCAAGAGCAAACACTTTGATCCATTATGTTTAATAAAATTAACAAAGTATATATATTTTTTAACTAAAATAGTGAAATCGATTGGCTCAGATCTGAGAGTGCGAGATTGGACAGAAGGATATCCGAGCCCGCAATGGCTGCAAACACTTTTTTGATAGTGATGCCGCACCAAGATACGGGTAGATTTCATCCATCATGTTCCAGAAACTTATTATAGCGGGAAAATAATAAATGCATAAAAGTAACACTATCTTCATCGCCTATAGTAAACACACAATAAATTCATAAGCAGGAAAATAAGCTGATATATAGGCTAGTCAGTTTCAAAATAAGCGACGCCTTATGATACACTTAGCATGATGCATCTGATAAGGAGGCAAACGTAATAACAGATGGAAGCCAACATTAGTAAAACTATAACCATAAGCATGCACATTATAAGCATAAGCAGGCATGCTGTAAATGCAACCCATGGCTACAAATCTAACCATTTTAACCGCATCATATAAAAGATGTAAACTCTATAGAAGAGGCTCATTTTGCAAATCTAATAACTTGCCCCGCCCACATAGGTAAAATATCAAAGAACACATTCAATATACGTCATATAGGCTCAGATAGGGTAACATTTAAGAAAAAGAGGATACACCCGCCATGGCTGCAACCTAGGTTGCCCCGCCAAGATACGAGTAATCTCAGCTTTAACCGGGCCTGTTCAAACTCATCACAGCCTCGGAATATCATACAACCATTAAAACAATTTTGGGATATTAGTGTTAATACGCTTTATATAAAAGGCAGAACTCGGGTGGAAGGCATTTAATGGCAACATGTCCTAACCTGGATCTCCTATGCATTTAATTCTACGTTTCGGTATAAACGTCCTCCGAATAACAAATGACATCTCTATTATTAACCTACCAATCCCACAAATATCTAATATCATGTATATTGCATTATACAATGCACTACATAAGTTAAATATGCTACATAATAACATAACTTGTAACATTCTACGTTGATCATAAAAGACCTTAATCTATTTGGATTAGCTTACATTCAGCGTTCATGGTTACACTATTCTCACATAAAAGAATCTATCTTTGCATAAGATTCATAATTATTTTTATAGATTTAGTAAGTGTTCTACTACCCATATCTATATCAAAGTTTAAGACCACTTACCAGTATATAGCTTGCATTCTCATCTATTACTAAAGTTGTAACATATAAGAATACATGCCAAGGCTGTGAATACTACATCAAAATCGGGCATAATCAAGTGTGAGGCTTAAACAGGTTGAAAATCAAAGAAGGGGATTGATGACATCAAATAACGGCTATTTTATAGCATCATTTATCCCATGTAATTAACCTATTTTATATGATTATTGCAAAGAATTGTTACTTAATCGCTTATATTTAAGAATTGCAGTAATTATGGAGTACATGGTGAAAGTTAACTAAAAGGCGCGCATTATGGAGCTTAAACGAAGATATTTTGAAGATTACTATACTAACAACCAAAACGCCGTATCCATCAAGGAAGATACGGCATATCCGTGCCTGAACCTCACCAAAAGACCACGAAGGAAACAATACCAATACACCGTACCGGAGGAGCTCAATACGCCGTACCCAAGAAGTCCAATACACCATACCAGAGGAGCTCAATACGCCGTACCCAAGAAGTCCAATACACTGAACCGGAGGAGCTTAATACGTCGTATCCAAACCAGCTCAAGAAAATTCTGGAATATTTTATTCATGGAGCCCACTCCAAGCAACCCCGATACACCGTATTGAGTTCGAATATGTCGTATCGACCAATTTTCAGAGTCTATGATATTTGCTTAATTGTACATTAATTTACCCGGGATTTTGCCAAATAAAAGCCAATAAAATGCCAAAAGAATAGAAAATTGTATGCTTTTGTGTCCAATTGTGCAGGAAAGGATTAAAAGACAAAAAGAAGCAAAAACAGTCAAAAACCGACAAGGAACGAAAGAGACAAGAACAAGAGTGAAGAATCAGCCAAAGATCACAGCCGGATCAGCCCGACACAGCAAGAAGGCAGTCAAAGGACCCAAAATAAAGTAAGGGGACCATTTATGACAAGTGTTCAAAGATTCAAGGCCATTTGGATTTTAAGTCAAAGGGTCAAAGTTGCAAAAAGTGGAACTTGTTAATTAAAGAAGAAAAAGAAGGAAAGAAAACCAAAGGGCGAAGTTCATTTTGAAACTTACTTTATAAAAAACCTTAAAGGTAAATAAAAAAAAAATTTTTTTTTTTTTTTAAAATGTGCCGGGGTGAAAAGACAAGGGCCAAATGTGCAAGTTCTACAAAGTTTCAAACACTGTGTGTGTGTGTGTGTGTGTGTGTGTGTGTGTCTCTCTAACAACATTTAACCGTTTTTCCCGCCAAAATTGCCCACAAACCCAATCACCTAATTCTCCCACCCCCGCTCCCTTTCTCTTCTCTACTTCGTTCATAAACCTACTCCACCTCTCCCAGCACACGTGGCAACAACTTATTGGTCCTGACACCTCACACAAATGATCCAACGGCTATAATTAGCTCAAAAATGATCAACGATTGAGATTTAGTGGAATCTCCAGAACTCTTCCTCCTCTTCCTCAACTCTCTATAAATAGATGCTTAGGGTTCACTTTTAGAGAGTTTTTTTTTAGTTTTTGTTTTTTAGTTTTTAATTTTTTACCTTTTAAGCGTTTTTTTAAGCATTTTTCAAATTCAGCTTCAATTACTTGTACCTTTGTGATTTCTACTTGTACTTCATCAATTTGAGCAATACATTCAGTATTCAAGTGAATTTTGTCCTTTGATTTCCATTTTAAGCTCAATTTATAAGTTTTGTTTCCAAATCTCTTTTAGCTTTGAGTCGAGGTTTATCTATGTTATTAACATTTGAGCTCATAAGGCTTATTTGTAAAGCTTAGATGAATTTCAACTATGAAGATAAATTGATCTATGGTTGAGTTAAAAAGAGTGCACACATCTTAATCATTAATTTATTCCTGGGAGTGAAAAGTTCACAAGTTGTAAGTATAAGAGCTTAATCATTTGGACTTATATTGACAATGATCTTGTTTAATAGCTTTGTTTAGTCTAGTGAAAAGTCAAGGATGACGAATTTTCCTCTTTTGTGCTCAATATTCAATTAAGCACTTCTAGCTTATTAAGCTTGCTTTTTCTTATGACTTTTAATGTCTATACCTGTTTCATTAAAGCTTAGTTAGGATATAAATGTGTTAGTTATAAGCTGTTTGAGTTCAAAAACTCATTTAGATTTCTTTCCTTAATTTCTGTCATAAGTAGTAGATTAAGCTAGTAGAGTAAGTAGCTTATTTTTCTAAATAAGCTACAGCTTTTTCAGTTCAAATAGCTCTATTAGTTTAGTAGAAGTAGATGTAGATAAAAGGTTTAGAAGCTTAAGCTTTTAGATAGAAATTGAATGCTATTTTAGTTTGGACAGTTAGTATAAAGGTGTGTTTGGATTAGGATGCATTTGACTCCTAAAGTCAAATGCATTCTGTCAAAATGCTTTAAATAGCTGAGTACATTTAAATAATAAGGTTCTACATAGGATTTAGGAGTTAGTGAATTGATTTACAAAGTTTAGGACTTAAAATTTCTTACTTTGCACCAGGACAGTTTTGGTTTTAAGCAAAATTTGAAGCTTAAGTGATTTTTAGTATAAGAGTGTTTCAAATTGTATAATGTAGATTTCTAGTATCACTTGAGTACATGAGTTTTCAGCTAAGAGCTTATCCTGCATTGTAGGATTTAGTCAAATGCATCAGCAACTTAAGCTCATATCAGTATAGGTTTAGAAAATTTCACTTTTTAAGCTCATTTTACTTGCATTTCTTGTTAAGACTTCTCCTATTTCTCTCTAGATAATCTCAGTATACATAATAAGCATAAATTAGCTTCTTTTAGTTTTCATTTTCACCTAGAAATAAGCTCAATATAAGCTAAAATCTAAAAAACCTTTAAAAGCTTACTTTCTGTGACAGCATTTGGATTGCTAATTTTCTAGCTTATTCTTTTGTTAAAATCCCAAAGTCACTTTATTAAAGTTGTAGAGAATAAGCTAAACTACAACTTTGTAGTTTTGAGTTTTGGCTGAAAACCACTTTTTAATAAGCCAATAATAAGCCATAAGTGTAGGGTCTGTTTTGTAGTTTTCTCAAAGTCTAGGGTTACCCGTTTCTATTATAGTGTAAATTTTCTATAGTTAGCCCGCTTACCCTTTAGTTTTATTTCTGTCAATTTCTACCCTGTTCTTCTTAAATAAATAATTAGTATTAATATTTTTGAATTTAGTTTTATTAATTAGGGTTTATAGTTTTAATTGATAAAATTAGGGTTCAATTACGGCATAAAATTTAGGGCTTTTGTTTCATTTTGATTTCTGCACCATTTTAGCATATTAAAACCATTTTTCTATATTTTTTTGTATTTTCTAGGAATTAAAATAGACTTTATTGATTTACTTTTACTTTGAAAAATCATAAAAAATTCAAAAATACATAAAAAATTCTAATTCTTTTTCCTAAAATTTTCATTTTAAATTTGTGATTTTTAGATATAAAATTTGTTAAAATTCGTGCCTTAGATTTTAAATTTCAGTTTTAGCTTGCATTTTTACGTTTTGTGCATTTAAATTTCGTGCTATTTCATTGTTTTTAGTTTGTGCTATTATATTTTGTAGTGTAATCAATCATTCAAAAAATCCTTTATCATTCTTAACTCGAATCCGAATTATTCCTAAATTCTCAATTCACGATTTCGTTGGGACACGACCCGAGGAAAAGTACTTCCCGGATAAAAAATATACAAATTGTGTTTTCTCTTGCGAGATTTTTACCTTATATTTCTCTTGGTTGAGAAGTATTTTGGAAAGAATTCTTACGAGATTAATACTAAAAGTATATTGAATTTGACTACACCAACCCTATAGGGTTGGAACTTTTCTTTTAACACAAACAATCTGCTATGATTGTTTGCCTAGTGTCTGAAGTGTTTCAAATCACCTATAAGATGTAAGGGCATCGAAAACCTGATCAAGCCTCTTTACTTGAACCAAGAGTGAAAATTGAACAAACCATCCGTATTATAGTACATGGATGTTTATCAACCATAACCATCCTCACTGCACTTTTGCATCCATTTCCCCATCTTTATTACATCATTTCATATGAAGCATCGTGGATGAAGTCACACATTTATAAAGAAGAAGCTTCAACTACGATTGTTTTTACATGAATGCTAGATTAAAAGATGAGGCCATGGATGCAAAAGTGTCGTGTCATACATGAGGTCATGTGTTCCCGCCAAATTTTCTCATCTTTTGGACACATGAACCTTTTTTCCATAACTTTTTTAAAGGAAGCACCTATATCATTTGTTTGATCGGGTCTTGTGTTCCCCAAACGAAACATCAAGTTAAACAAAAAATATTTGAAACAAACATTCGAAATCTAACGCTACAACATCAAAGATTTTTAGCTGTAGGCTCGATAAAGTTTGGCTCGAACGAGCTCGAGTTACTCGACAAAATCTCGACTCCTTTACACCTCTAATCATGGATCATCTATTGGTGCATATCCATCATATAGCCTCTTCTACCGAGAAATCCTGATTTGCCCATGACATAAGGTCTCGTTTTCCTTGCCAATCATTTCTTTGTTCGTTCACGCTCAGTAAAATTGCTTTTCATCAACCCCATGTTCTTATTTAAGAACAAGATGTGTGAAAATTGGGACAAACATTGGAACTAGAACACAAGCTAATTTGAGCATGACCAACAAGAACTTCATCTTGTCTAGTCATCATGTATAGTTACACACATCGGGCATAGTTACACACATCGAACACAAACAAATTTGATTGTGATACTTGGATTCCTTTGTAAGGTTAGAAACCTTAAATGTTGTTTAAATACTACCTCCGTCCCAAAATTATTGTCCACCTTTCTATTTTTGTATATCCCAAAATTATTGTCTACTTCTAAAAATAATAGTTGAGTTTGTTTAAGTTTACTATATTACCCTTAGTCCAAATTGATATTTACAAAAATAAAAGAAACAATAATTAATTATCAAAGGGTAAAACTGTCTTTTTTGTGCTTTCGTAGAAACTGAAGCAGTAATTAATGCATTTTTCTTAAACTGTGTATTTCTTGTCTGTGGATAATAATTTTGGGACGGAGGGAGTATTAAATAGCAAATTGATAAATCGCAGCACTTGAGTAACAACCCAAAACAACCATGAAAATGACAATCGAGCTACATCAGCAGCTCAACGGCTGAAAAAAACATCAATTAGCAACACACAAAATAGAATCCCAAAGTTACTCCTGAACAAATAAAACTGGCTGCCAAAATACTAACACACAAAGCTTTGGCAAAACAAAAATAATGGAACCGGCACTCAGTTAACTTCCTGTCTTTCAAAGTTTCTAAGGTGTACGTTTAATCACTTCAAGCCCCCCACCCCCGTACCACACACCCAGGATTATATGAAGTCTAGATTATTTATTTATCGGGCACGGTCAATAATGAGTAATTGACAACTTGGATATACAAGAAACAAAATGGGTGGAGTGTGGGAATCAGAACTATTATTAAAGAGAAAGACAGTAGAACACATTAAAATGTTGTGTCAAGAATGAAACTTGAACCATCCATTTATAGGTAAAACCCATAACTAGTTTAAACCCAAGATCAAGTCGATTTTGGAATGACCTCATCAACCATGAATCTTTATGATACACTCCCTATATCTCATGATACATAAAAACTGGCTAATACTTTTTAATTCTTACCATGCCAAAATTCGTTAGTGTGTGGAGGCCTTGTACACTCTCCTTGATGTGTATGTATGTGTGATATGATGAAGCCCCGACCATAGTTATGTTCTACTATATATTAACTTATAAACAATATGGCCCAACGTATTTTTATAATTAAAAGATTAAATTTTACACGTTTCCCAACGCAATTTTAATATTAAGAGATTAAATTTGCATAGCTATGTCTACATCTCATAACAGTATCAACTAGAAGCATCATAAATCCTTAAGTGCATAAGTAATAATCCGTGAGAAGATGTCGATAAATACTCTCTAGAGTGACTCCTCTGATCAATCTCCAACCATATCCTTTTTATCAATTCAACCGGTAAATAGTAATGTGACCACATATGGAGACAACCCACTATGACGAACTTGAGAATGAAGTAAAATTCCCCTGACTTGTGACTAAAGCTTGTACTATCCATGTGACTAAGAACGGTGTACCATATACCCCAATCACTAAAGTATAATAAGTATCATACCTCTTGACATATCCTCAACTACGTGAGACACTGAATACTATAATGTAACTCTTTGAAGTAGTAGCTACTTTGCGGGTATCGAAAGAAAGAATAAAAAGAGCAACTAGATATCCAAGTCTTCATCACGATCAATATATGTCCAAACTAGTCATCTTCGTGAAAGAGGAATAAAGAATAAAAGACGAAATAAGTTCACGCCCACTTTAAACCACTTCAACCCTAAATAGGTAATAATAATCAACCTTATAGTAATTTTGTCATTAAATACTAAATACTAACCATTTTCGTGAAAGTGAATCTTGATAAGGACCGTTTAAGCGATGTATGGCATGTTTATGTTTAATTGTTGTGATAATGAGTGTGTTTGATTGTGTTGTGTGTTGTGTGGAGATTAGGGTTTCCTAAAAATTATGGTTTAGTAGAACTCGCTAAAACCAAGCAAGTCCTTACACGCTGATATACAAGCCCTAACTCGTTGTTATGTAGTTTCGAACCCAACTCGCTATATTTTAGATATAGTTCACTCTTTTGAGCCCTAGATAGCCATCTAGCTAGTTTTATTTCCCTAACTCGTTATTTCAAGGTTCGTAGCCAACTCCTTATTTGAAACTACAACTTACTAGTTTTTAAATATGAACTTGCTATTTTTGAAGACCCGAACTCACTATTTTATTTGTTGTAAGTCACTGAAGAGGGTTTTGACCATTTGGGAGGTTTTGACTTGGAGTGACCTCGCTATATTTCCTCCACAACTCGGTATTCATTCGAACAAAACACACTCTTTATAAAGCGATTAAAGACCATTTTTAACACGTTTTTAGTCCAAGCTTCTTGTGTATAAACGTTCTAAGAACCTCATTCATTCATAAAAATGTAGAATTTACAAATTTAACACGTAAAAGTTGTAGATTTTGAGGGTTTTTGACATAAAAACGCAAAAACGAGATTACAATTTGAGATTTTGATGTTTTGAGATGAGATCCTTTGCACAAACTTGTTCTAAAACATACTAAGTACAATAAACATGTATGCTTTCATTTTTTAATATTCAAGAACTCGTTTTTGAAGATTAAAACTCACGTCTTAAGCGAACTCGCTATTTTACAACACGAACTCGCTAGTTTTTAAATATCAAGCGCTAGATTTTTAAAACATAAACCACCATGAATAACCCCTGAGGATCTCTGATGCCACTATTATGAATCTTATTGTGGATGTGGGTGAGTCTCACATCTCAACCCGTCACATATACGAGGAAATAAATGCACCATCCCTGCTTATCACATATCATATCATAAAAATGACATGCCAAACTTATGAGACCCACATACAATATCAAACTTGACCACGAACACGGATATCAAATGCATTAGCTAACTTTAGTTGAGTAGTATTCAAACCACAGTCATCAAAGTCATCATCATCGTATGAGTCTTTAATATAAATCTTTCTCCATTGTTTATACAAGCTCTTATTTCCCACACCACTACCACTTTTAGAGTTATTGTTAACCTTGTGACTCATTGATGCCATAATACCTGCAATTTCATTGAACACCCCTTTCACTTCACTATCACTATTTACATTAACCAGATCATCAACCTTTTTAGCAGTTTCCCATCATCATCCACAAGCACAAGTTTATCATCTAACATTTGCGTTTCTAGGTCATTAATATTTTTTGCTAGAGGGGTAGTAGTTGGACTACCAAATGCCTCGAATTAAGTCCCGCTAACAGAAGAAACCTAGTCAGAATTAGCCCCCTTCTCAGCCACCTTTGAATTCCCCCCATTCGTACCCAAGCCATCATTGTTTTCAACCATATCAAGCGCGTCAAATGGGTTCGAATTACTTACCTCTTCTTTAGTCAATCCAGCATGCTCTTTTTACCACTTGCACTAGCACCCTTCTTTTTAGAGACAGGTTGGTAAACTTGTTTAGTCTGCTTAAACCCCAACTTCAGACCAACCTGAACTCCTCTAACAGCTTGTCTAGGATTCTTCAAATTAATCAATACATCTAAGATGATTTTCTTAGGACATTCATCCTGGACGTGACCAAAAACCTTGCAACTTGAACGCCGGGTAGGTTTCCACTCATATTCAATACATATAGTGCACATAGAAAACACCTCACCAACAAGTTTTGGAACAACCACCACAATAGTATTTTTCAACTTTACATCATCTTGAAGCTCAATCATAGCTCTCGCATAACTTGACCTACCCTATGATTCCACACACATAACAGATGTATAAGATTCAAGCATCAAAGGAGTACAAGGTTTAGTTGCAATAGCACTCAATCGATCCTCGGTTAATGTCGTAATAGGAACATCATGAAACTTTACCTAAACCAGAACATTACACACGTCCTCTTTTAATAAATTCGCATCTGGTCTACTTTTTCGGAATTAGTGGAATATTATGAATGAACCAAGGATCATTCTCAAGCATTGTATCCAATCCATCCATAGAGTTAAACCGGAAGAAAAAAAAACCGTTAGACGAGTTCATCATCGATTTGACAAGTCCATATTTACTCTAGTGTTCTTGACATAGTTTCCAACAATGAGATAAGCCACACGTTTTCACATAAAGAAGCCATAAACTAAATTAGCAAAACATTTGCTAACAGCTCGAACAAAATCCAAAGAGATAGTCACATCGGCCCCATTACCAGCCGGGGCAAGGAAAGTATGAATGTTAACAGATTTCCTAGTCGGTTAACCTTTTAACAACGTTGCAAACGAAACAGTCCCCTTATCATTATAATTCAAATCAGAACCCCTACCAGAATCAATCGATGCATTAATAGTTGGAGACGAAACCAAAGTCGGATATTTGGCGAAACCAGCACTTGTCGTGTTGTGGGGATCACAGCTCATCCTTTTAATTAGAAGGGTTATAAGGTGTTTTCCTTGTAGTCATGCCCTTTGACTTCTTTTATGCTTCGTCGTTCGTACTATAGGATTTGGTAATGTTGCCCTTGGTCGACGAGTTGCCGCCTTTCCCTAATTACCAGGCATATGTTTGTTCCTCGATCCCAGATTATATTCCTTACTAATTTCGGGTAAATGGTGGACATCCGTAGGCCTAGAATTTGCTAAGTCGTGAGGTCAGTCCCTAATTTATCCGCAATACCCTTTCGTAGATCCTCCTAAGCTCCGACCATGTGGAGATGTGGTTCCGTTGTAGCCATCCAGACATGTCGGACTTGTTCTCCATCCTTGTTGTGGGATCCCGACTATTTTGTAGCCCGGGTATACTATTCGTGACCATCGGATTTGTTCTGCATACTCGTTGTGAGATCCGGACTCTTTTGTAGTCCGGGGATACTATACGTGATCGGGTGTGTGGTCTCTCGGCCCCATGGCCTACTTGCCATTTTCCCCACTCTACGAGAGTAGCCCCGTGAACCCACCCTCTTCATTCTATTTGGTCTCTAGAGGATCTGAGTATAAGCTTAACTGCTTATTAACATACATGTGCGTGCGCTCGCACACACAGATTCACCTCTCAGTAATCCCGGCCACCCCTCTCCCATGGTCCTGGCATCACCTAACAAATTTTCAAATTCTTTGTTTCATTCCCCTAGCTGTTCTCCGCTCCCACTCACTTTTCGTTAGTAAATATAACATAATGTTCCGGAAAGCGGGAAAGTATTAAAATAGTTTTGATTCTATTCTTGTAGTAATGTCTTCATTTTACACTACGATATGTATAACTCATTAATCTACCTTCTGATCCAGCAGGTTCATCTTCAAATCCAGCAGGTCCATCTGATTTACCTTCGGATCCAACAGGTTAATCTTAATTAGCATTTAAACTTACTTGTCACGTAAATATATTTCTTACATGTATGGAAGTTGATGGTGGTGTTTTTAATATATTATGCAGCTGCCAAAGAAAAGGAAGGATCAAAAATCAAAATCATCTTACTCACAGTTTTTCCGGGGATTCTTCTTATAGGCTTCAGCATTCTATTGTTATGGTATGCACGGATGAAAAAGAATCATGCTGGTCAAATGGTTAAGGGTAAGAAGTTGTACTAAACCAAATTCATCGTGTACTATGACAAATTCTCCAACTGTACTGAAGTCTTTATTTTTTTACTGCATAGGAAACCTATTAGATGAATCTGAAAGGCAAGAAGCATTGGAGCTACCGTTATTTAGTTTCTCTACAATAGCTGATGCCACTGCCAGTTTCTCACCAGATAATAAAATTGGAGAGGGTGGATTTGGACCTGTTTATAAGGTACACTGATAGAATGCAAATTTCATACAGTTACTATATAAGGAGTTTGCATATACTGTATTAAATAGCAGCGTCTTTTTCCATTTGTCCTGTGTTTCAGTCACCAAACTTTATTTGTTGTATATCCGAGTCATTAATAAGGTGGTTCTATATCCCATTTGAATAATATTAATTTGTAGCCATCTTTTAGTAACTCGAACAAGACACAAATTAAAACAATATTTTAATGATTCACATTACAATTCAAACTTTACACTCACGTTGCACTGACTAAACCTTGACAAATGAAAGAACCATCCACTCAAATCGCATTTGAGTAGTCCAATGCGCAAGTTCCATTGTCATTTCTTACTTATAATATGAGTTTCAAAAACTTATGCATGTATGCTCCTTATACAAAAAAACAAAACACATATATAAATAGAAGTCACCTTTGTAGTTCATATAGTTTTCACATTCCAAATGGTAATCGTCAGGGTGTGCTACAAGAAGGGCTAGATATTGCAGTTAAGCGTCTCTCTAAGACTTCCAACCAAGGAGTTGATGAGTTCAAGAATGAAGTCATCTGCATTTCAAAACTTCAGCACCGAAATCTTGTGAAGCTACTTGGCTGTTGCATACAAGGAGATGAGAAGTTGTTGATCTATGAGTACATGCCAAATGGAAGTTTAGATTCATTTATTTTTGGTCAGAATTCCTTTGTATTACTGTATATAATATGTCAGTATTGGGGTTTATAGTTAACTAGTTTCAAATAGCTAAACCAACCTGTTTTTGGCCAGATAAAAAACAAGGCATGCTTCTTAATTGGACAAAGCGCTTTGACATTATTAAAGGGATTTCGAAAGGACTCGTTTACCTGCATCAAGATTCACGATTAAGAATCATTCATAGAGATCTTAAAGCTAGCAACATTTTATTGGATATGCATATGAACCCTAAAATATCCGACTTTGGCATAGCTAGAAGTTTTGGAGGTAACGAGACGCAAGCAAATACAGATAGAGTTGTTGGCACATAGTAAGCCATGAAGTCTATTTTATTTATTCTATTTGATCATCTCTGATTTATTAGATCGGTTTTTATATTAGTAATTTGTGCATGCAGTGGTTACATGTCCCCGGAGTATGCACTAGATGGTATTTTCTCAATAAAATCAGATGTATTTAGCTTTGGCGTATTAGTGATCGAGATTTTGAGTGGGAATAGAAACAGGGGATTCATAAATCCTGAGAATGGCAATAATCTTATTGGACATGTAAGTTACCAAGAAATTAACTAGCCTTACATACTCTAGCTATACTGCCTAATAATAACTATTAGATTCGATAATACATTCAGGCATGGAGTTTGTATAACGAAGGAAGGTCAATGGAGCTGATTGATACAAGTTTAGTTGATTCGTGCAATCCACCTGAAGTTTTAAGATCAATCCAAGTGGGACTTTTATGTGTTCAGCAAATTGCAGGAGACAGGCCAAACATGTCATCAGTAATTCTAATGTTGGGCAATGAGGGTCCATTACCACAACCGAAGCAACCAGCATTTTTCTTGGAAAAAGATTTATTGGTAGCCGACTTCTCTTCAAGCAACCCAGCTGGTTCAATCAATAGTTTAACTGTCACGGAGTTAGATCCACGATAGGCGCATTAGTAATATATATCCCACATAATATTAGTGTATCACATACAGTATTTATGAATGGCTGTCACAGTCGGAATACCCTTTGTCATAAGTAGGGATGGGGGTGAGGAAAAACCCATAACCCATGGGTACCCGCACGTAAATGGGCGGGTAATCCAGTTATTTTTCACCCACGGGTGGGTTGTGGGTGAAAATTTGTACCCATCGGTAGGTGGCGGGTGGGTGACGGGTAACGCATACCCATCATGGGTCCCATTTAAGAAACCCACGAGTGTACCCGCCTAAATACTCACGGGTGTACCCTAAACCCATTTGTGTTAAAATAAAATTTATTATACTATTTAAATATTTGTGAGGTTGTTGGTATATATTTAATAACTACCAAGATCTCTAGACTACACAATAAACTAACAATTTTTTTAAGTTACAAGCCGTTTAAGCAATAAAGGGTTCATAACAAATAACATTGATCGTAAGTGCACTAGGCATGGTGTTGAGCCGTGAGAAAAAGTGGTGCCACATCATCACTTTTTTCCCATAACACCAAACACCCCCCATAACACCAAAAACATCCTCCCTAGTCAACACCACAATTTTTGGTGTTATGAGGACCCCACTTTTTCCACTTTTTTTATTCATTTATATGAAAAAAAACTTATAAACTTCAAATTTAAATTTCATTAATTAAAAAAAAACACATTACATAAACTTTAAAAAAATTACATAAAAAATAAAACATACAACTAATTATTAAGGTTCCACAAATGTTCCACAATATCGTGTCGAAGGTCTTCGTGAACTCTCATCTCCCGAAGTTCTTTGTTTTTCCTTCGTTGTCTCTCGCATCGTTCGACCCAGATACGTTGAATATTAGTTTCTGGAGAAGCGTACGTATGCCAATATTCATTAATATCGTATTTTTGATCTTCCAATATCATGTTATGTAATATCATGCAACAATACATGATTCTTTTAATCGTGCTCATATGATATGATCGTGCGGGTTGTTGTATAATTCCTCACCGGCCTTGTAGGAGTCCAAAAGCTCTTTCAATATCTTTTCTTGCACTTTCTTGAACTCTTTTAAACTTCATTGTTTTATGGGGTTTTTATAGAGTTTAAGTGGGTAAAAATGGAAACAAAAAAAAGACTAGTTTAAAAAAAAGTTATGCAACGGCTATTTATTTTTAATTTTTTAAAATAAAAATAAAATAAAATATGTATATAATACACACACACACACACACACACACACACATATATATATATATATATATATATATATATATAATCACATTAAAATAAGTTTACACTTGAAAAACTTAAATCAAAGTTAAAAATCTATCATTTTTGAAAGGGAGGTGATTTGCACACTCTTCTAATTGATTGGCACACTCAAAAGTGTTGTATGTTGACATTTATACATTTGTAGTTGTGAACATGAGTAGAGGTGATCTAAGGGTATAAATGTCAACACACAACATTTATGAGTGTCCCAATCAATTAGAAGAGTGTGCAAATCATCACCCTTTTTGAAAACTTTCTCAATCTTCTCAAAATAAAAACATTCTCAATGGAACCAGAGCATATATATATATATATATATATATATATATATATATATATATATATATATATATATATATATATATACACACACACACACTATATGTGTTTTATATGCCGTGCTAAGCACGGCCCATGAGGCTTTAAATAAGATCTTCGGGAATGATGTTTTTAAAAAATTATTGCGTCAATTAATCAAAACAAAGTTTCATAATTAGCGACATCTGTAAAAATAATAAAGTTGGGTTCATTATAATATTTTTGATTTTTGCAACATTTGCAAAAATAAAAATTAGTTAGTGATAACATGTGATTAAACAATAAAAAAGTGAATAACCTAACTTAAAACATAAACCAAATGTTTTCTACACGTAGAAGAAAACTTGAGCATATTACATAACATTCAATGAAGACGTTTTTTTCTCACAAAAGATTACGGTTCAAACATCGTTAGGTGTGTATATTTAAATTAGTCATGGATGGGTCGGAAACGGTCTTAAACTGACTCGATAAGCCCGCGTACATCTAAATAAAAAAGACTCAGCTCTCCTCTCCGCTACTAACCTGAATAAAAAAACCCTTGTATGTTTACGCGTTTGTTGTTATTCATGATTTACAAATTTTATATCACATTCCCACTCACACATGCTTATAAATTTTGGAGTTGTTTTAGAA
>BQNB010038959.1:27533-48390 GCA_026074375.1 Tanacetum coccineum | reverse complement strand
TTAAAGAACGGGATTCGTTTCCGTTCACGTTTTTCGTGTTTTTAAGCTCATTTCAACTCCGTTTTTGTTTTAGTTTTCTTTAAACTCACTTTTTAGTCAATTAGAGTCTATTAAAATTGAAATTTTCATTTTAGGTTTAATTTTGGAAATTTAGGGTTTTTAATCACCGTTTAGGGTTCCCGTTTTGCGTTTTTAGTTCAAGTTTAATTTCCCGTTATTAAAGTTAGGTTTAATTATCCTTTAATTTGCTCTCTTTTAGGATTTTAGAAAAAAAAATCACCTTTGAACCAATTCAAATCATTGTCCAAACAACAAACGTGGTCTCAATTTCATAAATCTTCGAGGAATACGACCTGGTAATCACTTACCGGTAAATATACGTATTATTATACATAATTGTGAGAATTTTCCTTTCTTCCTTTGTCCTCAAGGGTAGTTTGGTAATTTTCTATTATTATATCATTTTACGTGTATTATAAAAATATACAATCAATTTTTGGCGCCGTTGCCGGGGAATTGTGATTACGATTCCTTCGTTTGAAGTTTGTTGATCGTGATTTGGAGAACCTTTCGTCTTCAAAAGTTACGCTTTTAAGAAAATCAAAAATATAAAAAAAACTCAAAAGTAAAAAATATGTTTCTTTTCTTTTTAGTATAAGTAAAAGTTTTAAAAAACAAAAAGACAAAAATATTTGCTCTTCCGGATTTTTTGATTTTTCTCATTTAAATTGTGAATATAAAAAGTTACAAAGTTGGTAAAAGAACAACAAATAATACCTTCAATTGAGGTATTATCCATCAATAAGTTCCCGAACCAAAGATTAAAAAAATTTACTGTTTGTGTCACTTACAAAAAAGGCGCACCTCTTTTGTAAAATTTATTTTACTTAAGAGAGTTACCCTAAGTTTGTTGATTATTCGGTAAACAAAAATATTTCCTTTTCTCGTTTCCAAACAAAATCATTTCCTTTTCTCGCTTTCTTTTCTCATTTCAGATTGAGCTTGTTAAGTTCGCATTGCCGACATAGAAATACCCCTATTATTTCCAAACTAATTCAAACAAACCCATATCCGGAGACAAATCAAAATAAAGGTACGTTGCTCCAAACATAGTCGAACCCGAGCTTCGTACTATCGTTGCACCAATGGCGGAACGTACGATGGAAGAGCTACTCCGAGCACCCACGGAAGGGTACGGAGAAGCTATTGTTTTACCAGAAATTAATGCGGATCATTTTGAGATTAAAACGAATTTGTTACAACGATTCAAAAGCGAACCCGTTATAAAAACGGTCGTGAAGTGAAAATCCTCATGCTCATATAAAAGTTTTCAAAAAGGATTACCTTCGACTTTAATGATTTTTAGGATGTGCATACGATGGGATAAGAGCTATGATGTTTCCATATTCGCTCGAGGGAGCCGCTAAAACTTGGTACGAGAAAGAACCACCAAATTCAATCTTGACTTGGGAGGATCTCGTTACCAAATTTGTGAATCAATTTTTCCTTCCTTCAAAAACCACTCACTTAAAGAATGAAATTGCTCGATACAAAAAAATTTGAGAGACTTATTAGTGAAGCATGGGAACTATTAAGGAGTTGCTTAGAGCATTGTCCCCATCAAACGGATTTACGGAGTGAAACTTCCAGTTGAAACCTGTAGAAACGGTTTAAACGAGAATGAACAAGACTCTTTAAATGCCGCGGCGGGTGGAAATCTTTTGAGTAAGACGACTAGAGAGGCTTTAAACATAATTGAGAATAAATCAAAAGTTCTTTATTCACGAAATAGATCAAATGCTTCTAGGATGAATGCCTAACTTCTAAGTAAAAATATATGAAGAATTGATAAGCTTGCGATCAACTTTCACCTTATCAAGATTGTTTCGAAAAATTGTACACCCCTCCCGGTTAAAGCGTTGAGAAACTTGCGTCTTATACTTGTGTGGTTTCCTATTCAATGGTATAATTGTCCGGGCTAACCAATAACAACCAGCTAGTGTTTGTGCGACACGTGTGTACTTACAATCAAAGTATTACCTATATTTATAAAGCATGTTTGGATAGATAAGACGCTTTTACCAACCGTGTTAGTAATCAAATGGCACCACCAGTTTTGCTCCCGGTGCAAAACATGATCAAAACTAGGCTTTAACTCAGAATCAAGTCAATGAATAATTTTAATCGGGGAAATAATTTTAGGAAATCAAGGTTATAAGCTCAAAAATAATCATAGCTCCAAATTTTCCAAACCATCCTTTCTCAGTTTTAATAATACAAGAGTTCTCCACACCGAGAATATCAAATAGCATTTGTCAAATTACAAGAGAGCATAATGATACAGATGTTAAGGAACCTGCAAAATCAAATCAATTCGTTGAAAGGAGAATTAAGACTAAAATTCAAAACACGATAAAATTCTAATTCTCAACAAGCCCTCATGAAAATCAACAAACTACCTTTCAAAATAATTTTGCAAAACATGAGTTATGATTGTTTCAAAACCAAGCCTCACTTAGGGTACTCTTCGAGTAATACCATCCAAACCCCGAAAAGAAAAAAAAATCCAATGGTACGATAAAAGCGAGCACTACACGAATGTGTTGCTTACCGAGGGAACCCTTCCTCAATTCCTACTAAATCCCATCCCTAAAGAGGTAGTGGAACGAGTAAAAACCGAGGAACAACGGTGTAGAAGAGCAAACAAAATTTTCATGGAAGTACCCGCTCAAATCCCACCCCGGTTATCCCAATTCTATCCGAACCCGATATTTCCAAAGACTTTGCCTAAAACCACTCCCATTCCGAAATTCGATATTCCAAAAGAGTTTACCGAAGCTAAATATTCCATATCCTACAACGACGTGATGATCAAAAGTCCCAGGACAAAGCCGTCGAAACAAATGGAGAAGATGTTCCTAAAATTTTTCAAAGATTGCCTTACGACATTAGTTTTGCGGATAGCGTTTACTTTGAATGCCAAGATTTCTCCTACGCGTTAAAGTTTGCTTTAGTGAATAAAAGGAAAATTGCTTGAGTTAGCTAAGATACCGTTGAACGAGAATTGCTTGGTGATGCTCCTCAAAAAGCTTCCTGAAAAGCTTAGAGATCCCGACAAGTTTTCTCTTACCTCCATGGTAATCTTCCCAGTGGAATGATGTATGTCCACGCTGGCCGATATTGCAGCGAGCATAAATCTTATCCATCTTTCTATTTGAAAAAGCTTTCTTCTGCAGGAAAAAACTTTAATCTACCAATTCCGATACTTTAGAGTTAGCTGACCAATCAAGACTTTATCCTAAAGGAGTCCGCCGAAGACGTTTTTGTCAAAGTTGGGAAATTTCATTTTCCTAGCAGAATTGTTGTTGTCTCGATTTTCAAAGCCTGATCCTCGAGTACCTCTCATACTTGAGACTCCTTTTATTGAGACCAGGTCGTGCTTCTTAATTGATGTTTATAGAGAAGAAATAACCCTTCGGGTTTGATAACGAAGCCGTCACTTTTAATCTAGATCAGACCACGAGATACTCCTCTACAAATGACAAGTCGGTAAACCGAATTGACATCATTGATGCAGTTTGTGAGGAGTATGCTCCGGAATTTCTAGGACTTTCTAATTCTTCGGGTGGCAATCCTACCTCGACGTCTGAGCCGTTTACTTCCGAATTCATTTTAGAAGAAATCAAAGCTTATCTTAAGGATGATTCGATTTCACCGGAAATTAATCATGCCAATTGCGATCCGGAGGAAGATATTTGTCTGATCAAAAAATTGTTAAATTATGACCCGTTTCAACTTTCTCCGATGGACCTTAAACAAAGTGAAGTGACCGAGGCAAAATCGTCAATTGAAGACCTCCGGAATTAGAGTTACAAGATTACCGGTCCCACTTAAATCGGCATTTCTGGAACGAAAACGACAATAACAGTAATTATTGCAAAAGGTTTAAAAGAGATGAAAAGAATGCTCTCTTAAAGGGTGCTCAATTCAAAAAGGGCCATTGCTTGGAAAATTCAACCGACATCAATGGGTATCGACCCTCGTTTTGTACAGACAAAATCTTGATGAGGATAGATTACAAAACCGAAACGGTTCAAAGTCAAGAGACTATTAACCTAAAAATTCACTAGGTAATCAAAAAGGAGGTCTTAAAACTTCTTAATGCCGGAATGATTTACCCTATCTCCGATAGCCCATGGGTTAGTCTAGTTCATTGTGTTCCAAAGAAAGGAGGAATAACCTTTGTTGCTAATAAAGAGAATGAATTAATTCCGACACATTTAGTTACCGGGTGGAGAGTTTGTATCGACTATAGGAAAGTTAAATGAATCAACTCGAAAAGATCATTTTCCATTGCCGTTTATGGATCAGATGTTAGAAAGATTGGCCGGAAATGAATTTTATTTTTTTAGATGGATTTTCAGGGTATTTCCAAATACCAATAGATCCTCAGTGACTAGGAGAAAACTACTTTCACATGCCCGGTATGAACTTCGAGAACCGTCGCATGCCATTATGGCTTGTGTAATGCGCCCGTACTTTTCAAACGTGTATGATGGCCATATTCCATGATATTAAAATAAAGATCGAAAAGCTACAAGTGTTTATGGATGATTACCATTTGTTGGGATAGTTTTGATTCGTGCCTCTCTAATTTAGAAACAAGATGCTAATATGGAAAGACACGAAATTGAGTTCTTAATTGGGAAAGAGCCACTTTAATGTGTCGAGAAGGAATTGTGTAGGGCATAAAATTTTAAAATCAGGAATTGAGGTCGATCGTGCTAAAGTCAATGTTATTGCTAAGCTCCCTCACCCAACTACCGTAAAAAAAGGTGTAGGAGTTTCTAGGGTTTTCCCCCCCATTTGCAAACAACAAAAAAGGCAGGAGAGAAAAAATAAGGGAGCAGAAGACGCAAAAATAATCGATATACAACCAGAAATAAAAGTAGAAAAAAAAAGTAGAACAGAACAGGTTTTTACTGATATTTATCAAGACTTTTCTAAGAATTGCTAGAACCAATGACTCACCTTCTTGAGAAGGAAACACCGTTTGTGTTTTCTAAGATTGTATTGATGCTTTTCAGACTCTTAAAAAGAAGCTTACCGAAGCTCTAATCTTAGTTGTCCCGGATTGGAACCTACCTTTCGAACTCATGTGTGATGCAAGTGATTTCGCGATTGGTGCGGTTTTAGGACAACGAAAGATGAAGCACTTTCAGCCTATACATTATGCTAGCAAGACAATGACTGAAGCTCAAATTCATTACACTACCACGGAAAAGGAAATGCTTGCCGTTGTGTATGCTTTTGAAAAATTTCGGCCATATCTTGTCTTATCCAAAAGCATAGTGTATACGGATCACTCAACTTTAAAGTACCTTATGAACAAACAAGACGCTAAGTCGAGGTTGCTCCGGTGGGTTCTTCTCCTACAAGAATTTGATATCACCATCCGTGATAAAAAAGGAAGTGAGAACCTTGTGACCGACCATTTATCTAGACTTGAGAATCCCTCTAAAGATGTTTAGAAAACAAAAAAGAAACATAAATTAAACATTTTCTTAGAATCTCTTGGAGTTATTTCTAGTGAAAGTACCCCATGGTTTGTGGACTATGCAAATTTCCACGCGGGAAATTTTATCATCAAAGGAATGTCAACTCAACAAAAGAGGAAGTTTTTCAAGGATGTTAAACATTATTTCTGGGACGATCCCTATCTTTTTTGTACTTGTACGGATCAAATTATTCGAAGGTGTGTGCATGGGCAAGAAGCTTTTGAAATCCTCAAAGCTTGTCATGAAGGACCCACCGGGGGCCATCATAGTGCCAATCTCATCGCTCGAAAAGTATTTGATGCCGGTTTCTTTTGGCCTACCATATATCGAGATGCCCATACAATGATCAAATCTTGTGATACGTGTCAAACAAGGCAAAATTTCGCAACGAGATGAGATGCCTCAAAATGCTATCTAAGTTTGTGAAATTTTCGATGTATGGGGTATTGATTTCATGGGACCATTTCCGTCTTCACATGGGAATAAATATATCCTCGTAGGCGTTGATTATCTTTCAAAATGGGTTGAAGCAAAGGCGCTCCCCACAAATGATGCTAGAGTTGTAGTTAAGTTCTTGAAGTCCCTTTTTGCCTGATTCGGTACACCTAGAGCTATTATAAGCGATCGTGGGACCCATTTTTGTAAAAACGATCAGTTTGCTAAAGTAATGTCTAAGTATGGGGTCACTCATCGTCTAGCTACCACTTATCACCCTCAAACGAGCGGTCAAGTGGAGTGTCCAATCGAGTTTAAAACGTATCTAAAGACATTGGAAAAACAGTGCCTCATGTCTATAAACTTGATGACGCTTGTGGGCATTTTCGTACGGCCCTATATGGCCTTCATCTTCTTCCACCTTGCATACTAGCTTGTATAAATCATTATCTAGACCTCCCACATCAGGTCCTAGCTTCTCCATGTGTCCTCATCATATTTACAAAGATTCCTTAACCTTCTCATCCTCAAAATAGTATAAATAGGGCCTTTGGGTGTTCATTCATACTCGCACCACATCTCTTCTCTCTCAAACCCAATTGGCAGCAATCCTTTGCTCCCTTATGATCCTAGGATCATTAAAGAAGTTCAAGAAGTGAAGCCCTGAAGAATTGAAGCCTCGGAGTAAAGATACAAGGCGTACGAGTGGAAATACTACCCGAAATGACCCATTTCCACCATTTTTGATCATTGAAGCTCAAACCCAGGTTCTATCAACTTCATACCTGCTACTACACCCTTATAATGTTCATATGATCCTAAATATACTCTTGTTAAAGTTTCATAACTCAATTCATGCTCATTTTCCATTTTGATCCAAAACCGTACACCCGAAACCCTAATTTCGCGTTTTTCTTAAAACTAAATGTCATAATGATTTGCTTCCTAGCCTAACAAATCGTTATTTTAAACTTGTGTTGCGCTAAAACTTCATATTTTAGTTTATTATAACTTATAAATGTCTATTGAAATGTTAAACTAAGCTTGCATGGCAATTTGGACATATTTTGTATTTATAATCCATGCAAGGGGTATATATCGTAACTTTCTAAAACTTCATATTTATGTTTATTATAACTTAAAAATCTATTGAGAATGTTAACTAAGCTTGCATGGCAAATTTGGACATGTTTTTGTAATTACAATCCATGCAAGGGTTATATATCGTAACTTTCGGAATACTTATAACTAAAAACTAAAAGTGTATTTTTAATCAAAGTTAAAACTATAAGGGTCTATTATATCACTTTTCCAAGTACAAGGGTTTACTTATGGTATAGTCTTTAAAACTTGAAGGATCCAAAGTCCGAAAAATTCAAACTCCAAGGGCCTATTGCAATTTTCCAACCTAGGGTCAAAATGTAACATTTTGAAAAAATGTAAAATCATATTCAAAACATCACCTGACGTAACTTTAATTAACGCTTCTCGTGCTTAACTTTTCCAGATATTGAATAAAACACTTAAAATTGATGATATCGTATCACAATACTAGGGATCTTCATATTAAGAGGTTTCATCTTGGTATTTCCGTTATTGACGATGTTGTTGGGTTACACGATTTAAAAGTGCCTAAGCTCCTCAAACTTTACTGAATGACTCTGAATTATGATGGCCCAACGTTTGATTTAACAGATAATTCTAAACTCTTCAATCAATCTGCCAAAACTCTAAACACATAAAATTTAGAGTACAATCTCCTAAGACTCAACATATGATACTCAGGTTTCGTGATGGTCTTGTTTACTATCATATTACTATATCAACATTCCCGGTTAAGATTGTGGATATAGGTCGTCAGCTTTTATTTTTAGAATAAAGTTACTACATCTACCTATAGTGTGAAGTCATAACCTCGCTTTACTCATTTTACATTTTTATAACGCCGCGAGGGGGATACATGCGATTACAAACTCTTTTACGTACTTATACTCGTTTATCTTATACAATGTGAATAACTTTCCAAAGAACTTTATACATGCTAAAACCATAGAATACAAGTGTCTTTACAAGTTAATCTCTAATCTGATATACCATTATCACTAATGTCTAAGTTACTTTAGGCAAAAGTCCCCATTATCATAGGCCATTAATCACTTTCGGTGAACGCAAATATTTGGAGTAGATCTATCGGGATTGAACGAATCCTGTTTTGTTTAGCCGATAGGTAACCAAACACACTATATTTGAATTTTTCATATGTATATTGGCAAGTACTTACAACCGAGGGCCATAATCTATATATAAAAATATTATATATATATATATATATATATTACTATAATATATATCGTATATAGTATATAATATAGTATATATCATTTTGGGTAGATATATATTTACACTAGTCATTTGTGTGTCATAGAGCTTTACCCAGACAAACCAAACAACCAAATAAGGCAATAACGGGATAATACATTGTTACTATGATAATTGTATTCGTTGCAATTATTACTAATAACGGGTGTATAATAACAATATCATAATAATTGTGTTTAAACAATTATTACACTATGACTTGTATTCAAACTGTTTATATTAAACCTATGAATTTCACTCAACCTTTGTGTTGACTTTTTAAGCATGTATAATCTCAGTTATTGAGCAGTTAATTGCACGAGAGGCAAATGGACATACAAAGAATGGTGAATAGGTTTATCATTCAAACTTGATGTTTTAGATTTTGGGACCTGCATTTTGTAAAAACTCTGATTATAATGAATGATAACTAAATTTTTCCAATAACGTCTCTTTTAAAGTTGTTTTCTATGATTATGATTGTTGTATCCATGAAGTAATACCCCAGATTATCTTCCGCTGCTATATTGTAAAAATGGGGGTGTTACAACTATTTAAAGATTTAGACAACTTACAAAAAAATAGGGTTCGGTTGGAGGCTAAACACAAGAAAACAACCCGAATGTTGTTTTTGATTACCCAAGACTACTAGAAATCAGCCCTAGAATGTTTTCTTAACCCTTGATCTTGATAAAACTTGAAAAATGGTGGTGTTCTTGCTTCCTTGTGGCTTGTCCGGTTATAAGAGAGAGAAGGGAGAGAGAGTTTTGCTTTTTCTTTGATTTCTAAACATACAAGATGTGTGTGAGAATTTGAAATGTATAGAGACAAAAGTGGGGACTTACATGAAAGCAAAAGTTTAGCTCTCATGTTCCCTTGTGGTGGCCGGTCATAAAACAAGAGGGGAGGGAATTCTATTTGTTTTGCCTTGTGTCGAGAATTTAAAACGAAATTAGTTTACCTGATAACCAAAACCGAATGTTCACGAGACAACTTTAAAGATACTAAAATGTGTTAAGATGTCTTAAGATCGACCAAGAATATATTTTTAGTCATTTATTTACTTAATTGTTAAGCCCGCGTAATTTTCCGTTCTACTGACTAGTTTCCGAACGTAGTTTTAAGATTCACATTTTAAGACAACCGCTAATAAGAATCATGAAATAACTTATTTAAAATAAGTTTATTAAGTTCACTCCAAGATAACTAGATATACTTTAGTTTACTGTCGTGCCGGTACGAGATGCATGACATTTTTCGCTGAACGCTGGAAATCTTCCCGGTAAAGAATAAAATGGTAACACAGACATTAAGATAACAGAAGCTCTGACCCAAAAGATTCATAGATTTACTAACAAGATACTCGATGGATGGTTAACCGTAACCGTTTTGCACAAGGGAAGTCAATAAAAGTCAACTTTCCAGTTTTCTCAAAAGAATCGACAAGATCAAAGAGCGAAGTTTACGTAAACATAGTATTTTTAAAATACCAAGATCCAGGAAAAGTTACTGGTTATCACACCATTCAAGTCCCTAAAGATTATAACACATGGCATCTAAAGACCTTATGAGCTAAACTAAACTAACACCCCTTTAAATGATGATCCGTCATTGTTAAATTTTTATCCGTTTATTTCTTGTTTTATTTGAAGCATCATTTTAAAAGATTTATTCATAGCACTATTTCTACAGCCCCTCAATAAGGACACACCGTTTTCTATTTAAAGAGTTGTAGTCATTGTTTGAGTGATAGAATTTTCTTTTAAAATCTTTTTCAGATGAGAAACTGAGAAGACTGATTTGTTCTTGAAAGACAACATTTTTTCACCAAAAAAAGATTTCTCTTATTTTGAAAAATAAATGCACTAACACGTACACTTATTTTCTGAAACAGTCTGGGTTGTGTAGCAAAGCATACACACACCTTTACATGATCATAAAGTAGATCATGCCCGAGAAACTTAATTCCCGTTGTGAGGTCAAGTTATCTTTTTAACAATATACTTGCCTTGAAGATGATGACTGGGTTGCAATCTGAAATAACTGCAAACCATTGACATGTTTTGAAAAACATTTTGAACTTCTGCTCGAACTTTACTTACAGTTCCGTGTCATTCTTAAATGACATTTCTAAAGCCGTAAATATTATCGATTCCAGAAGACATGTCATAAGAAATATTTTTGGATTTTCTGATTTTTTTAATTTTGTATTTGCTTTTTGGGTTTTATATTTTTGTATTTTCTTTTTATAATATTTTCTAAAAATCCTAAAAAAATGAAAAATCTTTTTGTGTTTTTATTTGTCTAATTATGATACATAGGATACACGAAGAGTGTCACCACTACTCTTCCTCTTCTTCGGCCAGACTTTTAAGTGTTTCTGGAGACATACTTTTCATTCCAAGCTTGTTGAGAATAAATTCAAATATCTCCCTTGCCAATGCTTTGGTGAAGATCTCTGCCAACTAATAATCTATTCCAACAAAGTAGAGCTCAACCACATCATTTTTAACTTGCTCTTTTATGAAGTGATATCTGACAACGATATGCTTAGATCTGGAATGCTAGAAATTATTGTAGCACGGAGCAATGGCACTCTTGTTATCACATTACAAAGGGATTTTGTTGAATGCAAATCCATAATCTGTCAGTTATGATCTAATCCAAAGGATTTGGGCACAACATCCATATAAGGCTATGTATTCTGCCTCTGTACTAGAGATAGCCATGCTTTTATGCTTCTTTGAAGACCAGCTAACGAGTCTGTCAGCCAAGAAATGCGCACTGCCAAAAGTACTTCGTCTAGTGTCTTAACACCTGGCATGATCAGCATCTACATAAGCTGTTAGTGCAATACTGGTATCTTTTGAATACCAAAGACCCATATTAATGGTTCCTCTCAGGTATCAAAAGATCTATTTTACTGCATGTAAGTGCCTTTAGATAGGCTTAGCCTAATGCCGAGCACACATGCATACTGTAATACAAGATCTGGTCGACTAGATGTATGTTACATTAAGGATCCAATCATACCATGATAACGGGTAGGGTCAACGGGTATCCCCTATAGATCTACATCCATTTTGGTCCTATCTACCATTGGTGTATCAATTGGGTCACTATATTTCATACAACTCTTAATAATTTCAAAGAGCCATATATTGACTGGTTGATAAAGATGCCTCTGGGACCTTGAGAAATTTGAAGTCCAAAAAGGAAGAACATTTGCCCCGTACTCGACATCTAAATCTAGAAGTCATTATATCACACATGTATACACTGAGACTAAAGGATCAGAAGATGCAAAAAAATAATATCATCAACGAAAATTTATACAATGAAGGATATCCGTTGCTTTCTTTCCTTAGATTAAAATGGGACAACTGCACCGTTAGAGAACTTATGGGAGAGTAAAGAAACCTTAGATAGTAGATCATACCAAAGCGCGTGGTAGCCTGCTTTAACCCATAGAGAGATTCTTCAGCCTTACACCGTGTTTGGATGACTGGATCAACGAACTCCTTCGGCTTGACTAACATAGACATCTTTACGTAGCCTCACCATAAGAAAGGCAGTTTGAACGTTCCATTTGGTTGAGAACTGTCATGTTCTTGTCGGGCGAACATTTACATCCTTTTGTGTTAGGGCGCATAAAATTTCAAAGTTGAATTGAGGTCGATCGTGCTAAGTCGATGTTATCGCTAAGCTCCCGTCACACCGACTACCGTTAAGTTGTAGGGAGTTTTCTTAGGTCATGGCAAGATTTTATTACCGACGATTTATCCAAGACTTTTCTAAGATTGCTAGACCAATGACTCACCTTCTTGAGAAGGAACACCGTTGTTGTGTTTTTCTAAGATTGTAAATTGAATGCATTTCAAGACTCTTAAAAAGAATGCTTCCCGAAGCTCCATCTTAGATGTCCCGGATTAGGAACCTACCTTTTGAACTCATGTGTGATGCAAGTGAATATGTCCGCGATGTGGCGGTTTTGTTAGGACAACGAAAGAAAGAAGAACTTTTAGCCTGAGACATTATGCTAGCAAGACAATGACTGAAGCTCAAATTCATTACACTACCACGGAAAAGGAAATGCTTGCCGTGGTGTATGCTTTTGAAAAGTTTTACCATATCTTGGTCTTATCCAAAAGCATATGTATAACAGAAATCAGTCGGGCTTTAAATACCTTATATAAAACAAGACGCTAAGCCGAGGTTGCTCCGGTGGGTTCTTCTCCTACAAGAATTTGATATCACCATCCGTGATAAAAAAGGAAGTGAGAACCTTGCGGCAGATCATTTATCTAGACTTGAGAATCCTCATAAGGATGTGTTAGAAAACAAAGACATAAATGAACATTTTCCTTTAGAAACTCTTGGAGTTATTTCTAGTGAAAGTACCCCATGGTTTGCGGACTATGCAAATTACCATGCGGGGAATTTTATCATCAAAGGAATGACAACTCAACAAAAGAGGAAGTTTTTCAAGGATGTTAAACATTATTTCTGGGACGATCCCTATCTTTTTCGTACTTGTGCGGATCAAATCATTCGACGGTGTGTGCATGGGCAAGAAGCTCTTGAAATCCTCAAAGCTTGTCATGAAGGACCCACCGGGGGCCATCATAGTGCCAATCTCACCGCTCAAAAAGTATTTGATGCCGGTTTCTTTTGGCCTACCATATATCGAGATGCCCATTCAATGATCAAATCTTGTGATACATGTCAGAGACAAGGCAAAATTTCACAACGAGATGAGATGCCTCAAAACGCTATCCAAGTTTGTGAAATCTTCGATGTATGGGGTATTGATTTCATGGGGACCATTGTCGACGTTCAACAGAATAAATACATCCTCGTAGCGTCGACTTTCAAAATGGATTGAAGCAAAGAAGAGCGCTCCCCCCACAAATCTGCTAGAGTTGTAGATAAGTTTTTGAAATCTCCTTTTGCCCGATTCGGAACACTAAGCTATTATAAGCGTCGTGGACCAATTTTTTGTAATGACGTTTGCTAAAGTAATGACTAAGTATGGTCACACAATCGCTAGCTACCTGCTTAGTCACCCTCAAACGAGCGGATCAAGTGGAGGTGTCCAGTCGAGGTTTTTAAAACGTTATTCTAGACAGACAATGAGAAAACGTGCATCGTGTCCGACCAACTAGAAATTGAGCTTTGTGGGCATTTCGTACTGCTTTTAAGACACCGATTGGTTGTACGCCTTACAAGTTAGTGTACGGAAAGTCTTGCCATTTACCTATCGAGTTAGAGCATAAAGCATATTAGGCTTTGAAACATGCTAACTTCGATCTTAAAACCGCGGGTGATCACCGTAAGCTTCAACTTAATGAGCTTCGTGATCAAGCTTACGAGAATTCTTTGATTTATAAAGAGAGGATGAAGAAGCTTCACGACTCAAAGATCAAAAACCGCATTTTCAATGTTGGTGATCGAGTTTTACTCTTCAACTCTCGTTTAAAGATATTCTTAGGAAAGCTTAAAACTTGTTGGTCTGGACCTTTCACCATCACCAAAGTTTTTCCATACGGAACCATTAAGTTATCTCATCCCGATGGTCCAAACTTTAAGGTGAATGGTCATCGTGTGAAGCATTACTTCGGAGGAGACTTACCACCCAAGGTAGTCCAGGATCTCCACACTCTCTCTAAGGATGAATGAATTCGGGGATCGAGTCAAGCTATGTAACTCGGTTACCAAAAACAAAGCGCTTCGTGGGAGGCACCCCATGCTTATCCATTTTCTATCTTCTATCTTTTTTCTTATTGTGATGTGAGGAGGCTTGTACTTTTCCGATTCTCGTTGTTTGTACTTATGATTGTTTGCAGGATTGATCCAGAATTTTCTGAAGACTCTCATGTTCGGTGTTTTGTCCCAGTCCACTCGAGCTTTCTAGCCTTTGATTGCCATTAGTTTGGGGAAATCCGATATCCTAAAGATTATTATCGACTAACATTAATCTTTTAGCACACTTAATAAACGGCTTAAGATTTTTGTGATACTATTCTCAGCTTGAGTTAATGCATTCGACCTATTTTGAGTTCTAGTATGGGGTTTTTAAGCTAGGAAACATTGAGGACAATGTTTAATTTTAGTATAGGTAGTAATATCTTCAATATATCTTGCCTACTTTTGCACCGATGTTCTCACGTACCCTGTTTTCCCACCAAAATTTTTCAAAAATAGGTAAAAATTTAAAATTTTTTCAAAAATAAAATAAGTGTTTTGTCATAATTGTTTGACTTTCCTGCTGGTAGAAAAGAGTAAATTTTGACCGATCGAGGTGTTTTGAGCCTAGCTTGTTCCTTAACTTTCCAGGCTAAGCGTTTCGCCAGGAAATTAACGAAGAACAAAAAATCATAGAGTTAGTATGAGTGGGATGCTAAACAAGGATTAGTTGGAAATCTTAAGAGCTCAAGTATGTACGTTGTTAGCTTTTATTTTCCTCCCATAAGCTTCTAATCAGGTTAATCTACGTGTTTTTTTTGGAGATTAACCTTAAATCAATAAATTTTTATGTAATATATACAAAAAATTTAGTCATAGTTCAAACTTATACATGAATTTTTCAAAAGAAGTCATCTCTATATAAAGTAATATATATAATATATAGTCTCATAATATAAATATATAATAATAATAACAATTATAATTAATAAAAACTGTGTCAAATAAAAGTTTACTACCTCTTGCCGGCTCACAACCGATGTGGTGGTCTTCTAAAGAAAGCCCATAGTAAGAATAAAAATCTGAGACTGATAAAAGTTTGTTGCATCTTGCCGGCTCACAACCGATGTTGCAGCCTTCTAAAAGGTCAAGGGTTACAATTGCATAAATATTTAAGTTTGAATTAATAAATAGATTTCTTTTTGTTAAATTCAATTATGTCTTTGAACTTTGACTATTCTATTTTAAAGCTATGCAAATTCAAGAAACCTGAGAGTTTTTGAAATCTAAGGTCTGTGAGTCCTGATACTAGTCTCTGTGGGGTGTCAAAAGCCTGGTCACTTAGCCGCAAGGTTGGGATGTGCCAAGACGAAAGTCGCTACATGGGATGATCTCGCCTTCAAACTTATTATTCTTGGGTGGAACGTGAAGCATAGTATTTTGCAAAACGTTGATGCATGGTTGAAATTCAAAATAGCACACTCACTTAAGTTATAATAAATTTCGGGAGTAAAAAGTTCACAAGTTGCAAATATGAGTAATGTTAGCATATTTAGCTGTGATTTCGTTTTAAGCTTGATTTGGAGCAAGTGAAAAGTCGGGGACGATGAATTTATCCTTTTTGGGGCATTCTCGGATCGAAATGCATCTTGTTCTATAATCCCTAACAGTTATGGAAATAACGAAAGTCGAAATATTCTAAGTTTTTATAAATTAAAAAATAAAAAATATAATAATAAAAAAAAATGAGAAAAAGGGGTGTTTTAAAGCTTGTGATTTCTAAACTCTTCCCACAAAAGTCTTTGCTACTATTCAAAGATTTAGTTTGGAAAGTGTGAGGTAATTGTTTTAAAGCATAAAAAATTGCGGTGAGGACACACAATCGCTTAGTTTGGGGAATTTTGATATGTGAGAAATCACAATATCCTACTATCAAACAAAAAGTCCCTAAAAAGCTAAAAATGTGCATAGAAAAATGCCTTGTATATATTAGCTTGTGCTTGTTTTGGGGTCTTTGGGTGTGATTGTGTATAGAGGTATGGTCTAAAAAGTATTACCTTGAAACGGATCATTAGCCAATATCTACAAGAACCTCTGCCAACTGAACCCAGAACAATAGTACCCAACCCCCCGGGAATCAACCACCCTCAGCAAATAAATAAAAGATATTTTTTTTTGGATAGGTACGGCGTACTTTAGGAAAAATGCGTCGGCTTTTTTGGAATTTTTTTTCCGAATATTATAATAGACTAGATAATTACAAATACACAAGGCATATAATCATATAAAATATAATTCCAAATGATTATAGAACCTAAGACTAGCAGATTGAGGGTTTTGGTTTTAGTTTTTGAAATAAGATTCAGTTTGTGAAAATTTGCAGAAAGTGCGACGTACTTGGGTAAAGTACGGCGTACTTCCTGGTTTTCAGGAAAACCGGCGCACAAATAGGATGTGCGGCGTACTTCCTGAAGAAAAAACGATTTTTGGGTTCCGTTTGCCAGAAAACGGTACGGCAAGTTTGAAAATTTTTTGTTAAACAAAATAGCACCAGAAATAAGCAACAAACTATAACAACTTAAATAATTCCCCGGCAGCGACGCCAAAAACTTGATGTATGTTTTCCAAGCTTTAAATTTATAATACTATAAATACCGATTTTTACTAAAAACACAACATTCGGGCAAGTATACCCTATTCGTGTGTAATATAGGATTAGGTAAGTCCAGGTCATTCCACGGGAATTGAAGTTTTCACAATTTGTAATTAAGGTGCTAAGGCTAAAATGATTGTCACGGATCAAATTAACCAAATCGTGCATATATCGAATATTGGAAAGAAAGCAATTCAAGCAAATGATTAAAGTATGTTTGTTTAGGCAATGATCACTAAGACAATGAAGTGTTTAGGATGGTGTTTATAAGTTCAGAGAATAAAGATATCACAAGTTACAAATCCTTTCGGTCTTTAAATATAACAAGTGATTATATCGATTAATAACAACAAATCCTTTCGGCCTTTATAAGTTATTATAACCAATATAATAAGTGGAATGATAAAACATAAGTTTATAAGTATCATTTCGGCCTTTACACTTAGAAAATCATGTTTAACCATTTCAATAAACACATATCCAAACGCTTCATATCCAAGATCACATTATGCCCAAACAAACACAAGATGACTACTCCATGTTCATTGATATGTATGAAAACACATATCTGTTTTATATCAAAAATGGCCCTAAAAAGATAAAATTGTGCATAAAATGCTTGTATATTGCTTGTTTTGTCTTTGTGATTGTATAGGTACGGATATTGCAAAAATCTCAAGAAAACGATCAAAACCAGACAAACACGAACACGGGAAAGGATAGAGTGCACAAAAGCCGAGGATTTGATAGCAAGAAGGATCAAAAGTCAACTATGGTCAAACCCTGGTCAAACACAAAAAGACAAAACCCCAAATTTACCAAATCAGTCTCTCATAGTTAACCCTTAATTCACAAATAATCCTGTGAGCCCTAACGGCCGTTATCTTTTATTATATAATAGATAACGATCGTTAACCCTTTTATATATTATCCCACAACATATAAACAACACTGTGGCCCAAACTCCTTTTACCCAAGCCCAAATCTAAGTCAAAGCCCAAGCCCCCAATCAAACATACCAGACTTTTAAACGGTTAAAATGACGCGAATGTTTTTTACTATTCATCGTTACCACCACTTAACCCCATGCCAAAATCAAAGGGTTAATTGCAATTGGCAACGTGGCTCAATAATTCAAGTAACAAGGTATGATGTGGCAGAGTTATACGTCATTGAGAGCTCTCATTGGTCGAATCCTACAAGAGTCACACGCGAACATGGAAAGAAAGCACATCAATGATTGATTATTACACTAAATCCTTTGTTAAAGAAGCACAAAAGGATCAAACCATGGATTGCCACGCTGGCAATCCGTGTGAGCTTATTTAATCCAACGGTTGAAAATAAGGATACAATGATTGACAATGATTGAATGGACATGATCAAAGGGAGCATCTAACGAATTTGGGAACCTAGAAGCTTCCTCTCAGGCTATATATACAAGACCTCATCCTTGTGATAAAGGAAGAGCTACTTTTTAGAATTTTCAGCTTATTTTGTATTTTCTTTTCAAAATGTCTTAGTTTAATCTTTGCTTAATGTAATTTCGATTTCAAGTATTGTATTCAGCTTTTCATTAATAAGAATCAAGTTTTCCTTGTTTCACACTTACTTTTCTCAAGCTCACTTTTCTATAAAACCTCACTTAATAAGCTGTCACTTTTCATAAGCTTCTTACAAGCTCATCATAAGCTCATCTAAGTCTCTAAGCTTAGATTTGAGCTCAATTAGTCCTTTAATCTACTTAAACATCTAAAATCAGTTAAATACCTATGCTAATGGATCTGAAGCTTTTGGATGATAAGCTTAACCTGGAAGAGCTTATGGGACTTTTACTAGCTTATCCTTGTGATAAGCTAGAGCTGTAGAATAGCTCCTTGAGCATTGTTGCCTTTGTTTAGCTAAGGTTTTTGTAAGTGTTCTTTAAATCTCAAGTTTCTTAGCTTAATAATTGCATTTGCTTATTTTCTGCTTATTACTTGCTTAATTGTGCTTAATTCCTTGTTATTATGCTTATCAAGTATGTTTAAGTATCTGTTTTCAATATTAATAGCTTAGATCTTAGTTTTCTTACTTTTGTCTTAAAAATCATAAAAACTCAAAAATAGTTAGCATAACTAGTAGCTTATTGTTTCTGGCTTATTTGCTTATTGATAATTGTTTATTGAGGTTGTTATAATCTGTTTAAAATCTGGTACTAGAGTTTTAATCATTAAATCTGTTTTTCATAAGTTCATATGGAATTTATCAATTTTAAAGGGGTGTTTGGCATAAGGCAGTATTAACTTAGGTTAATACTGTCAGAGGCTATTTTGTCCCTTGCATTGATTTTTAACTTCATTCTAGAGTTTGTAATGTCAAGTTTTAAGGGCCTTAGAGGTTAAATATGTTTTTAGGTAGTGGTTTAAGATCTGTGGTTTATAGTTTTGCTTATTAGGGTAATCTAGCTTAATGTAGTGTCTAGTTGTTCAAATTGCTTTCATAACTCTTAAATTAGTGTTTATTTAGTGTAGAAGTCAAAATTATAGTTCTGCACTTTTAGTTTTATTGTCTTGTGTGCATCCTGCATCAGATAGCATTTAGGATAAATAGAGCTTTTCAATCTTAAAAACTAGAAGGTAATAGTTATTTTTAGATCTTAATTTTTAGAATACAAGTAGATTATAGGTCAATTTCAATTTGTCTCAGCTTATTTTGTTCTTAAAAGTTCTTTTCCTGGTCTGTTTTTAGCTTTTAAAATCAGCAATTGTCTTTTCTTGAAAAACCAAAAATATAGTTAGCAGTCTGCAACAGCTTTTTCTTTGTTGATTTGAGTTTCAAAATCATTTTCAAAAGCTGTTTTTAGTAGTTTAGAGGTAAGGCTTTTAAATGGTATAAGCTAGATTCTCATAAGGTTCCGTTTACTTATCTAAAATTAAGCCCAAAGTTGCTCTTTGAGGCTGTTTGGTAGTAGATTTAGTATTAAGTGCTTATTAGTGTTTTTCTGCTTATTGCTTATTAATCTGTGCTTATCTTCTTTTCAAATTAGCTTATTAGGATAATGTTAGCAATATAGTAGCTTATTTAGTCATAGGGTTAGCTTATCTTAGTATTTGAGCTTATTAAGTTTAGGAAAATACCAAAAAAATAGAGTTAAGTATTCTGTCAAATCAATAAGCGACTTTCTAGCTTATTTCAGGTTTTCAGATATAAGTGTTTTTATAAAAAGTGTTAGTTTTTAGCTTGTCTACAACTTTGTTTCTTTGAGTTTTCAAAAATAAAAAAAATTTACAAAAAGGAAAGGCCTGGGACTCGAACCCACGAGCTCTCCCTTAAACACACACGCGCTTAACCAATATGCTACAATAGCTCATCCGTCATACTTTCTTTCCATTTTCCTTTTAACCACTTCTTTTTTTCCTTTTTCATAATAAAACCGTAGCTTTTATATAAGCTCTTTGAGCTTTTTCGTTAAGCTCTTTTCTAGCTTTTATTTTTCTTAAATCAGTCTTTAAGTTTTACACTTTTAGTAATTTTTCTAGATTTTTAAAGTTAAGTTTACTATTTTTAAACCTTTTTCTTTGTTTAAAACTTTAAAAAATCATTAAAAAATAGAAAAATAATAAAAATATATAATTATTTTTTAGAAAATTTTCTATTATCATAAAGTTTTTAGGAAAATTAGTTTTGCTTTCGTAGGGTTAAAATTGCAAAATTTCAATTTTTAAAGAACGGGATTAGTTTTCGTTCATGTTTTTTGTGTTTTTAAGCTCATTACAACTCCGTTTTTGTTCTAGTTTTCTTTAAACTTACTTTTTAGTCAATTAGAGTCAATTAAAAGTGAAAAATTCATTTTAGGTTTAATTTTGGAAATTTAGGGTTTTTAATCACCGTTTAGGGTTCCCGTTTTGCGTTTTTAGTTAAAGTTTAATTTCCTTTTATTAAAGTTAGGTTTAATTGTCCTTTAATTTGCTCTCTTTTAGGATTTTAGAAAACAAATCATCTTTGAACCAATTCAAATCATTGTCCAAATAACAAACGTGGTCTTAATTTCATAAATCGTTGGGACTTAACGACCCTGGAATCATACTTCCCGGTAAATATATGTAGTATTATATATTATCGTGTATTTTTCTAACTACCTTTGTCCTCAAGGGTTCATATTATTTTATATTTCATTAATACGTGT